>PVIA01001238.1:0-301760 GCA_004024845.1 Tonatia bakeri
ATACCTTCTTCTATAGTCAATATTATTTTTCAGAAAAAAGTTTTGGATCTTTAAGTACTAGTGTACTTGTGTGTTTGTTTGAGACCCCAAAGTTCTGCCCCATATACCACAGAACATAAAAAGAATGCCAAATACTAAAATTAAAAGAATTGTGGCTTACTGAATTAATCATCCAGATTTCAGTTCCATTTCATTTATCAATGAAAAGGCAGGCATATTTATGCAGCATTTGTGTTCAGCTGAGTCTCCTCTATGTGGGCAGAAAACTCATTCCTTGAAAGCAAGGAATTCAATTTTGTTTTTCCCCTCATTCCTCCAACTTCTCCTTCCCTGTATATTCAAGCAAATATCAGGGGCATTTACTATTAGCTTACATATATTCTTTCTGTGGTTCATAAGTTGGAAAATCCAACTGGTTAAGCAGCTTCAATCCCTGTAGGGGTGGGGTGGAGGTGGTGGTGGGAACAGGCTCCACGCCACCGCCCCCCCCCCCCCCCCCCCCCCCCCCCGCCCCGTCATATACGTATGGGCTTAAACAATAGAAATTTATTTTCTTATAGTTGTGAAGGCTAGAAATCCTAGATCAAGCTTTGGCACTCGCAGTTCCTGGCTTGTATACAGCCACCTTCTCACAGTGTCCTCACATGGCAGAAAGAGAGGGAACAGCTACTATTAATGTACATCCTGTAAATACTCTGATGTTCCTATAGTTGTATCTCTCCAGATTTCATGGGAGGCAGGAAAATATTGGTGACAATTGCTTATCCACCCATAAGCCTGGGTGCAGGTATGAAGAAGGATAGTTAACTCCCCAGTGGCAATAAAAATGATATATTTTTTGACGAGTCTCAGCCAGGGTAATTTGTTGCAATTTTAGCTGTCCTCTTTTTCTCTTCATCTCAATCAATCACTTCTGCTCCAAACACATCCTGTTGCTTCCCAAATGCTGTTAAACATGGCAAATACCACGCTGGATACACAGCTGGGTCCTGCCCTGTGTGATTGTGTCTAGGGGTGTCATACATGTAGACTCTGACATAGGCTGCACTGAGAACCAGAGGCTCCCAGGGGGAGGCAGCCAACATCGCCACCATCCAGAAAAGCTGGCTCTGATCTCTGGGGTCTGGACAGGCCCAGAAAAAGTGAATAAGAGTCTCAGTTCTCAAAGGAAGGTGAGCATTAGGGCCACTTTTTCCACTGTCCCTATCCTCTGCGAGCTCATGACACCCAGTTTCCCCTTAAGGTGCCAGCCCCCTCTTTCCCCAACCATACACAATCTCATAGAAGGTGTGCTTCCTCCCTTCTCCTTGACTTTCCATAGTGGTTCATCTCTCTAGGGTTCTCCTTGTTCCCAGCTGGGTTCTACTGATCCTAAACCATTTTCACTGGCTCTGGTGGGGATTGAGGATTTAGTTCAAACCAGCTGCATTTTGAAAATGGGAGAAAACTGGGGAAATGAGAACAGTATCTATAGTTTAGTTCATAGTGTATTATTTTTTTAGTTTTAATCACTGTACCGTGGTTATATCAGATGCTAATGTCTGGGGAAACAGTAAAGAATATACAAGAACTTTCTTCACTATCACTACAACTCTTCTGCAAGTCAAAAGTTATTTATAAATTAAAAACATTAAAAACAATATGTGGGAGAGTGAATCTACATGTGTCTTCCAAAAATCTGTCCTAACCCAGGCTTCACTTTGACAGCTGCTTCCACATTGGGGTGGTTCTTTGAGCAGCACCCTGTGCATGTTGGTGGGGGCGTATATTTCCTCCCCACTACCTGTGTACAGACTGGCCCTTTCATGTTAATCTATGCCAACCCAAACTGAGATAACCATGGGGGTGGGTGGTGAGGTAGTGGAGTAGGAATGAATCAGGGTTAGATGGGTTGTGAAATTCCAAGTAGAATTGGTTGCAAGGCAGTAAGAACAATTATATATTGAGTTATAATTTCAGTGCATTTGAATTGAGAATATGAATACAAATATAGTCTAAAGAATCTAGTAATTTTCAGACACTTTTGCAACCGTTACATTAGAGTAGGTTTCCATTTTAATAAGACAGGTCTCTTGAGTGTCCTTGGGAACATATCTACCGACAGCAGAGGGCAAAAGAGAGTTTTCTAGATTTCTCTTCGAGGCGGTGGATCCAAGGCATCTATATACAAGGAAGCAGTTGTTATTATATCCAGCTGTCAGCCATGCCATGTGCCTGGGCCCCTCTCAGAAGTTCTAAGGATAGAGTTCAAAAGTCTCTGGGGTTGTCACTTAACTGCACTGATTCCTTAGCTCACAAAGTCCTGAGTGATCTGGCTCACGCCTACATTCTCTTCTATCATAATTCAGTTACTGAACTCCAGCCACACCAGATTTATTCTGTGCCTAAAACAGTAAACTTGCTGCCCCTTCCTGCAGGCTTTTGCACTTGGTATTGCTTTTTTTGGGGGGGGGAAAACTCTCCCCCTAGGTCTTTTCATGGTACCATGTTACCCTTCAGGTTTCTCCTTAAATTTCCCCTCTGCAGGAAGCATCTAGCTATCTAGAGCAATCATCCAATTACTCTATCAAGTTACCTTTTCCCCACTTGCTAATGCTTATCATAATCTATGATTACTGTCTACCCACTCTGGTTTACCATCTGGCTAGAATATAAATTTTGTGAGAACAAAAACTGCTTGTTCAGAATGGAGTCTGGAAAACATAGTTTTCACTGAATTGAAGAATGGAAAAATAAGATCTTCATGCTGCCTCTGCAACTTGTAGGGTGTGAGAGTGAAGCTCCAGCCACTCCTGGAGTCGGGGGTGCCTCCTGTGGGGGCAAAGGAGTATGAATGCACCTTCAGTCTACACAGCAGACACCATGGCCTTTTTGCCAATGGTAGGAAGAAGGGCATTGTGCACACCATTCTGAATCCAGGGGGTGTGTTCCTGTCTATGAAAGGTGAGGCTAGAGGGCATACATTCCCTTGGTGTGAAGGGACATGACTTGTCCACTCCTTCCCTTCCTTTCTCTCTTCCACAAATATATATTGTGTGTTAGAACTTAGCACAGTCCCTGGCCCATACTTAATATGACTGTGAGCAAGGCAGACTCAATCCTCGACCCTCCTGTTACTTATAGCCCAGCAGGGCTGACAGCCAAGACAAGAGGCAGTTAGCATTCAGTGTGAGAGGTGCTCTGAGAGGA
Organism: Tonatia bakeri; assembly: GCA_004024845.1. Classification (NCBI taxonomy): domain Eukaryota; kingdom Metazoa; phylum Chordata; class Mammalia; order Chiroptera; family Phyllostomidae; genus Tonatia; species Tonatia bakeri. Next base: position 3,190 of record PVIA01001238.1, read on the forward strand.
GACTGCCTTGGAAGTGGCTTCTCCGCCTCACTGGGATTCATGCCAGGTACAGGAGAGGGTGAAGGGCCTTGCGTGGCTCACAGCCTGAATACTCAAAGGCCCTAAATAATCCAGGAATGTGTTATGCGTCACTAGGCAGCTGTCATGCCAGGTTCAGTTACGAATAACTGAGTTAACACATATTGGCTTATATCTACTTTCTGCACATATCTATTTTACCTGCCTGGCACCTGGAGGAAATTTTAGGATATTAGTAGAGCTAGTAGGTCTGGAATCAAGGGACTAGGGTTCAGATCATCACCTTGATAAAGACTGTGTCTCTCTTTCCATACTTCTGGTAATGGGGGTTCAGCAACCTACCTGAAAACGTAAGGCCTCAGGCAACTCTTATGCATGCCAGAGTTTAAAAACATTGCATTAGATTTTAAGTAACTGGAGTTAGGGATTAAGTCCTTCCTGTTTACTGTTTATTTCCAGCAAGCCTGGCACATTGTATGTATATGATTAATACTTCTTGATAGTTAAATAAATTGTGGGGAGGCAATCAATGAGATTCAAAAAGCTAATTAAACTTCAGTTTCCATATGTATAGAATGAGGCCAATAATAGGTACCTTAAAAGGTTGTCAAGAATATGAATGAAATAATGTAGGAGGGGTCCTATAATTTAATGCCTGGCCCATGTGAACATTTCAGTAAAGGTTAGCTGAGTCTGAATCTATGTGAGGAACTGGGAGTAGACACTTTGGGTTCTAGTGTGATTTTTGCGGATTGTGTCTTCCTGGCTGCAGAGTCTGGAAAGTTAAAACCTACAGTTCCAGCTCCCTTGCAGCTGGACTTAGTGGGTCAGTTCTCTTGCTAGAGACTTACCACATTTTGCCATGTATAATGTATACTTTTTTGCCTATATCTTTGAGGGAAAGATAATTATGTGCATTGTACATGGGTTATACTAATTCTGTATTTATATAAATGTTTTTAATTCTTTTATTTATGCTTATGTATTAAAAGTGTAACTCTAGAAAGCAATAACAATACCCATATGCAAAATAATACCCCAGAATGCAATAATTGGTTTTATGTATAAATAAAAGATTGAATCAAAAATTAAAATGAAAGATATTTTTCCTGAAAGTTTGGCCAAAAATGAAGGTGCTTATCATACACTGCAAAATTAATAAGGGAAAGAAGCAGAACCTCAGCTGCCCTTTCTTACTAATGTTCCATAATAGCAGAGATGGTGAGGTTCCAGAGCTGGAAGATGCAGTGGCCTCCTGGGTGAGTCAGGAGAAGCAGCTCCTTTAGCTAACTGCTTCCACATTGTGGCTTTGGGGTTATTCCCGGAACCTAAGCCTATGGTATGTTTCTTCAACAGCTTTTCAACATAGTAATTCTTTTTTTTTAATATTTATATCACATTAGATTCTTTTATTCATAGGTCAATAAAAATAAAGTTTGATAATACTTAGGGCAGCTTATTTTTTCTACCAGGCTTCCTTCACTCAATTGTGTAACTTCCTTCATTCTTGCAGGCATTTTTATCATGTTAATGATGTATTATTATGTGAAAAAGAGCAAATTGAATAGTTAACATTTATAATAATCCATTTGTTTGTCAACAAAATAATTCTCTGAGCCATTTAATATAGGGTGTATTCATTTTCTAGGGCTGCCATAACAAGTCATCACAAACTGGATAGCTGGAAACAATAAAAAAATTATTCTCTCATGTTTCTGGATGCCAAAAGATCAAAATCAAAGTATCATCAAGCCTATGCTCCCTCAGAAGGCTCTAACAAGACTCCTTTCTTGCCTCTTCCCAGCTTGTTGTGGTTGCCAGAAATATTCAGCATTCTTTGGCTTCTAGGTGCATCATTCCAATCTTTGCCTCTATTGCCATATGGACTTCTTCCTTATGTGTGTCTTTGTGTCTTCACATGGTCTTCTTACAAGGACAATAGTCATTAGATTTGGGGCCCACTCTAATCCAGTATGGGTCCTTTATAACTTAAATAATCACATCTGTAAACACCCTATTTCTAAATAAAGTCACATTCTGAGGTTCCAGGTGGACACGAATTTTGGAGGGACACTGTTCAGCTCAATACACACTGTAAAAATCTCAGGTTGCTCAAACTACCTAGACTGAATTCTGTTCTCTGAACCCCATTGATTTGGATGACTTCTGAGGCTCCCAGCCACTTCTGATGTTCTAGGATTCTCTTCTTAATAGTGAGGTATTTGACTTGTGTTGGGATTGACAACTGCCAGGCTCAGGCACCAGCAACCATGCAGAAAATTTTATTGAGGGAGGGCTTCATTTTTTAAAGCCATCTATGATGATTCACTTGTGCATGGAGAAAGCAGCAACCCCCCTTTTCTTTATGGAAGCCTACAGAGCTAATTTACTCAGGTTGACTCATTGCTTTTCTTCCCCCTTTCTTCTCAACCCCTCTTATATGCAATGGAGACAGTCTGATTTGGAAGAATAAGGCTTTTCACACAAAAGTAGTCCTTCAGTGTTGATTCTATTCTCAGCAAGAGAAACTTGCCTAAAAAATTTAATTCTAAATTAGGTCTATGGGAACATTTCATTACAAAATTAATGAAGTGATTAGGACTACGAGGTGATCACCGAAAGAGGGGTGAAGTGCACCCTTGAAATTCAGATGTAAGCTGTGGAGATTGCCAGCTATAGTTACCATTATTAGTACTTAGAGTGTGCTGTGTGTGTGTTCTGAGTTATTTATGTATAATAAGCAAATATAGAGATATATAAATACATTATTAGTTTTCTATTGCTGCAATGACAAATTACCACCCACTTGGTGGCTTAGAAGTCTGAGTATAGGGTGTGGCACAACAAGCTCCTCTGCTGAGACTCATAAGGCAGAAATTAAGGGGTTGGCTGAGCTTTGGGGAAGATTACACTTCTAAGCTCAGTTAGATTGCTGACAGATTTCAGTTCTTTGTGATTGTAGAACTGCAGTCACCATTTCCTTGACACATGGCCTCCTTAATCTTCAAGCCAACCAAATGGTGCATTGAATCCTCCCTAAGCCTTGAACCTCTGACTTCTCTTTTTAAATTTAGTTTATTGGGGTGACATTGGTTAATAAAATTATATAGGTTTCAGGTGTACAATTTGGTAGTACATCATCTGTGGATTGTATTGTGTGTTTACTGCCTTAGGTCTAGTTTCCTTTCATCGCCATTTATCTCCCCCATACAATTGTCTACCTTCACACATGACTTCCCTCTCTTCTATCAACTGGAGAAAGATCTTTGCTTTTAAGGATTTGCGTGATTAGATTAGGCATACTCAATCTAGGATAATCTCTCAAAGGTCAACTGATTAGTAATCAACTTCATCTGCAATTTTCCTTTTTGCTGAGTAATATAACATCTTCTTGGGAGTAACACCTGAAAGTGAGAGTTATGGGGGCCAGAATTCTGCCTATGAAAATATATATTGTCTAAAACAACTGAACCTAGGAAAAACTGAGGGTCACAATCTTGCATATAATTATACAGCTGACAAAAGATAGAACCATGATTTTACACATTCTTTCCACAAATATTTACTGAGTGCATACTATGTGCCAGTAACTATTGTAAATAAAGAAAATATAGCAGCAAACTAAATAGACAAAAGATCAAGCCCTCATAGAGTTTATATTCTCATGGAACTTATTTGACTCTTTTCTATTATGGTCTCTTGCCTCCATGCTTTGTAAGTCTTCTCATGTAGTTTTCCAGGTCCTTATAGCCCCAAGCTCAGGACTGCTTCTCCTCCTGATCCATTGGTGCCTGGGATTAAGACAAAATACTAATAAGACCAGCTTTCTGCATTATGCTAAGTGAAATAAGCCAGGCAGTGAAAGATAAATACCATATGATCTCACCTTTAACAGGAACCTAAACAACAAAACAAAGAAACAAGCAAAATATAGTCAAAGACACTGAAATAGAGGACAGGCAGAAAGTGACCAGAGGAGAGAGAAGAGGGAGTTTCAGGGGAAAAGGGGAAGGGTTTACAGGAACAAAGTTAAAAGATACATCGACAAAAACTAGGTGGAGGGTGGTAATGGAAGGGAAGTTGGGAGGGAGGGGTGGGTGGGCTGGATTGGGAGCAAAGGGGAGAAAACTGTACTTGAACAATGATTAAAATAAAAAAAAAAAAAAGACCAGCTTTCTGTGTGAGACACCAACCCTGGGCACTCTGGTGGGCTGCTGGTTATAGCCGTACCCTATGCCAAGATGGGTCTAAGCCGAAGTACTCGCTTCCACACATCCCATCCTGTTTGGTGTCCCAGACTTCTATAACAGGTGCTGTCCTTCCCAGCTCCTGCTGGCCCTTCTCTAGGAGACTGGATCTTTTCCCTCGTTCTTGCCCTCCCTCAACCAGGGATCGTCTAGAGATGCCACTGTGAGTGGCTATCCCTCAGAATCATGCACTACTCTATCCACTCTGCTCTGTCACTTCCAGCAGGGATATCCCTGACCTCTACTTTGCCAGATGGACCAGACTAGGCTTATCTCTGCTTCTCATCTGACTCATGCCAGCCACCAGCCCTGAGTCTGTGCACTTGTGACAGAAAGGTAGGCAGAGGTCCTGGCGCAGCCTTTATAGAACAGCTCCAGTTCTTCCCAGCCAGGCCTCATGGACTACTGAGCACTGCCCAAGGTTATTCTCATCCTGACAGAGCTGCTTTAAGGAGAATGGATGTATAAAGTCATGGATCTGGAAATGAGTGAGGGATGTTAAGTAAGCAAGTTTGTTTCCGTGGTTGAAAATGAAGAGAAAATAAAATAAAAATATGAAGTTTGGGCTAGAATTCAGTTCCATTTTTTCATTATTTAAAATTGTTAGTTTTGATAAGTAGCCTAATTATTTATTTATTTCTCATAAATAAAAGCTCAGGTGAAGAAAAGTTTCATAGAAATGAAAATAATGAATTCTGTGAATTTTACTTTCACTGTATCTCACATTCCTTCCTTGAATGCTCTTCTCCAGTGCCAATCAGCATATCCCAACCCTACTGTGTAAGGTTAGAGTGGTAAATATTACCTAGATTGTTTCTTGATCTGGGTGATTTTTTTGTTTCATTTTTTCCCCTTCACATTTTGTCCCATTTAGTCAGAAGTATTTAATATCTGAGGGGAAGATGGAATCACAGAAAACAAACAAGAGAAAAATAATTGAATCTGCAGAAAACATGAGTCAAATTATTAGCCTTTGGATGATCAGAAGCTGAGTTTCATTCACAAATAGGAATAAGTGATCACACAATTTTTTGTGCTCCCCAACTCTTCCCTTTCCAGATAAAGCTTTCTCAGGTTGAGGGAGACAAGATGTTTAGAGGGAGTTAGGAAGGAGTAGACATTGTGGGATGCTGAGAATGTGCCAGTACAGAAATACTAAATTCTTGTGGGGATCTAAGGTGGATGTCACCTGAGAAGATGAAAGTTGTGTAGAGTTTCCCAGACCCCAGTCATGGAACAGTATAGCAATGTGGGGTGTGAACACTTACAGGTCTGAGGCAGCCTAGCCAAATTTCTTGGATACATGGTATCGGCAAGAGAACAATCAAATGCTTCCCAATACCTTGGAGAATTGTGGGAGAAGCTGCGAGAGCTGGATCTGGGACCTGTAGTGAGTTGAACTATTAAGAGTGTAACAACCCTCTGCAAGGACCCCTGCCAGGAATGTGAGGCTCTAGTTGTGCTAGTGGCAATATAGGTCATGAGGAATGATGACCAATTGTCTCCTCCTTCCTGTCTCTTGGTCCTAAGTAGGTCCCTTTGCTGCTATACCCATCAGGGAAGGGTGAAAGACAATCATGTGTATTAGTCTGGGTTCTCCAGAGAAACAGAACCAATAGGATACTTATGAATCTGGAGAAAGAGGTTTACTATAAAGAATTGGCTCACATGGTTATGGAGGCTGAGAAGTCTAAGCTCTGTAGAAGGTGGGGTAGAGACTCAGGAGAGCAGATGGCATAGTTCTAGTCTGAATCCAAAGGTCTGAGAACCAAGAGAGCTGATGATGTAAGTCCCAGTCCAAGTCTGGAGGCAGGAGAAGACTTATGTCCAAGCTCTACATAGCTAGAGAGAAAGAATTCATTCTTATTTAGCCTTTTCTTCTATTTAGGTCTTAAACAGAATGGGTGAGGCCCGCCCACATTGGAGAGGGCAGTCTGCCTTTTCAGTCTATGGATTCAAATGTTAATCTTATCCAAAAATGCTCTCACAGAAACACTCAGAATAATGCTTAACCAAATATCTGGCCCCTTGTAGCCCAGCCAAGCTGACACATAAAATTAACCATCACACCCTGAATGGACAGAGATTGCTCAAACTGACAAGAAACATGGTACTGTCTATGTACAGAAGGTTCTCACAGTAGCAATTGAGTTGAAGTATATCAGAAAAAATGAAGCTGCCATTCTTGCAGATATGAGTCTATCTGTGGCCTGAGTTAACTTAGCTGCTTTATACCCAGTTTTCACAGGCACAGGTGAGAACCATGTCCTTCCAGAAGCCTTTCTGGACTCTCATGAATGGAAGCACTCTCCACTTCCTCTCCCATGACACTGCCTCTCTCTGAAATATTGTATGTGGCTCCTGTAGCCATCTCTGTGCTCCATATAACACCCAGCACAGAGCCTTGCACAAAGGAGGAGCTCAGGAAATGACTCTGAATGAATTAATGATCTGAAGATCTCTTTCTTTCAGTATATTAAAATCACAAAGAAAGAAACAAGAAGGAAGGGAAGCACAGGAAAGTGTGTGTGTACTGGCAAGAGTGCTGGGCAGGGTGTCTGGGGACCCAGAGCTTAGTCTAGGTTCTGCCGCTAAGTACCTCTGTGGCCCTGACGTGTTGCTCAGACTCTGTGCGCATCGATTTCCTCAGCTTCAGGGTTGGCATGCTAATACCTGTCCTGCCTGCCTCAGAGGCACTGGGGGCTTCGAAGGAGATTGAAAGGAATGTGCCATACGAAAGTACATAAAATCTTATAAAAATGCTATAAAATGTATGGTTGATTTGTTGTTGTTGTTTCTTAGGTGCATGTGCTATGTCCACAGATTATAAACTCCTAGTAATCAAGAACTCTGGATCTCACATATCCCTCAGATTTCCAAGGACAAAAAAGAGCTTGGCTGGGGCTTGACACCTACCTGCCAACCTGAATGTACATTGCTATGAGTGCTTGCTGAGTCTGGAAGGGTCTTATGACCCCCAAATTTCAGTGGCTGTGTCTTATAATTATGTAAGTAAGAAAATTTCAAAATTGGTTTAGCGAAAGGACATAAATATGGAAGTGACTCCCTGGGGAAGGGCCACATGCAGGGCACATACTGGGTGTAAGATCCTGTTGTGAGTGCTGGTGAGAGAAACAGATTCATTAGGTACCCTAAGCCTGGCATTTCTTGAACAGTCGAGCACCTGCAGCTTTAGGTAGTGTGGCTTTTCCTGTGTCCACACAAGTAGCTCTCCCAACAATCCTGTGAGGCCAGGGTTGTGATCTCTGTTTGAAAGTTGGGGAAATTTAGAGGGTGAGAAAGCTAAAGTAACAAACCTGGTAAATGCCTTAGAACTGGAATTCAAATTGGTGACTCAGTGAAAAACTCTGGCTTTTTTCATTATTTGTATGGAGTATGAATCTGATTTGTAATTTAGAATTTTGTACAAGCCCCTTTTTTTCCTTAAAAAAAAAAGAAGAAAAAGAAGGGCATAGTGGTAGGTGGATTCTTTAAAATGGCACTCTTAGGAGTCATTATGTTATGGGTACCAGTTCATTGTCTGGCTCTAGTTTTTCATTTTCCATGGAAATTGCTTTGCATTTATAACCAATTTGGCTTAACATGCATTTTTCTTTCTTGAGTGACTATTACCAAATATTTGTAACAATTTCCTAGATGTTTTGTGCTCAGAACTTGGTTGTTCTTATCATATTTTTAAATGATTAAATTAAAATTCACCCTTCAAGGGTTAGGACTCTGAAAACATACCATTTTGTTTGTTCCAGGCCAGGAAATGAATCTGTATGGAAAGAAAGGGGTCAGGTTAATATAACTGTGATGAACCACTAAGTCTCCATGAACTTGGACACAGGGCCTGGGCAACTTGCAGCCTGCCTGGAGAAGGCTCCCTGCCCTGGGGTAAAAGCAAAGAGCAGGCCTTGGGGAGAGAAAGCAATACAAAGAGAGGAAGGAGAAAGTGAATTTTTGGAAAAGAAGATTGTGACTTTAAATGTTTCAAACATTTTGGGAACTACACAGTGTTTAAGGAAGATGTCCCTGAAATACAAGGTTCATATTAACATATCACATGAATTTCATCCAATTTGCAAATATTTTCTGAGCCTTTTTTCAATACCCAGCAAAGTTTTCATTCTAGTGGTAGACACATAATTTATTTTCTTTTTCCTCCCAGTCACCTGAGATTAACTGATATTTAATAGAGCCAGTCAGCCCGAGAACATTTAAGGAAAGAAAAAGATGCATTAAGAATCTCAACCCTGTCCTCTTGGAACTACCACTTCTGCAAAGACCTAATTAACAATAATGTGAGGTAGGTGCCATACAAACATAAAAAGTGAGAGTGTTAAAGAGGAAAAGAGATTATTTGTGGAGATGTGGTAATACTTCCAGCAGGAGGTGATATTAAACCAGTGTTTACCTGTGTGAGTACTAGCAGTGGGCTACATTCTGGGTGAAGAGGGTGTGGATCTAGAAAGTAATGGGCGTGTGTGAGAACCTATGATTTAGCTGACTGGAGTAAAAGGTGGTTGAAAACAGTAGTCAGAAGTGGGGCCAGCTTTCAGAGAGCTTTTGATGCCAGGTGTAGCAGTCAGAGTTTGCTCAGAGAAGCAAAATCATTACAGATATTGTGAAATAGTGATTTGTTACAGAAATTCGACCTTATGTGATTGTGAGAGGAGCTGGAGTATTTCAGCTTTCTATTATTCTGTAACAAACCATTCTAAAACTTTGTGGCTTAAAAACACAATCATTTTATCTGCTCATGCTCCTGTGGGCTGGCAAGGGCTTAGTTTAATGGCCCTTTTGCTGGTCTCACTTGGGATCTCTCATGTGGCTAGGTGGGAATGTTGAAGAGGGCTTTATTCACACATCTTTAGCTTAGCAGGGCTGGCTGGGAAGTTGTGACCCCTTTCTCTCTCTCCACATAGCAGTTTCCATGTGCCTAGTTTATGTTTTGCATTGTGGATAGATCCCAAGAGCAAGCATTCCAGTAGGATAAGCCTCAGTGCTCAAACCCTTATCAGGCCTCTGCTTGCATCATGCTTGCTAACATCCCACCAGTCAAGCCTGGAGTCTACATGTAGGAGTGAACTACATAAGGGCATGAATACTGAGAGATATGCTTCATTACCAGCCAACAGAGTAACCATCTACCACAGCAGGCAAAGGAATTATAGATTTTTTTTCAGTAGGTAATAGGGAGCAATTGAAAAATTTGGAGAGGAAAGTGACATAATTAGATTATTGCTTTAGGAAGATTCATCTGGAAGTAGTGTTATGGGATGGTGTGGAGACTTGGGAGGCAGAAAGACTATTAAATATAGTCAAGGTGAGAGGAAATGAGTGGTGGAATAGGGCATGTGTCAGCCTATTGTTTCTGTGCTTTCAGATCTATACCTTTCTCTTCTCCTGATCACCAGGAAACTGACTCATGCAGTCTGTGTTTCCCAGGCTCCATGTCAGTAGTCCACTGGCTTCTCGGTGGTTTGGCCAATGAGAGGCACTGGTGGAAGAATGGAGAGAAGGAGGAAGGGAGAGTAGTCCTCTTTCACTCTGCTCCAGGTGGTACTTCGGGCAGCAGCAGTAACTTCTCTGTGGCTCCAGCTTTGGTAACTCTATCTTCCATTTTTGCCTCTCCAAGGTAGGGATGGTAGCAACTTATTATTGTACTACTTTCTGGATTGCTTGATTATTCCTTATTTATGTTCTTGGTTCTTCTATCACCTGTAGAGCTAAAATCTGTGTTTAAGCCTACTTTTAATAATTAGAGTGCTTTCTACTTGCATGGTTCAATCCTTTCTTATATGGCAGGCCAGTAGTAACAGAGAAGAAGTAACACATAAAAAGATAAATACACAGGCTTTTGAAAAAATCATAAAAGTGGTTATTTTAGAATATCAACAGATATCAATATGCTTAAGTGTTTTTAAATATGGGTAATAGCAAATAGCAATATGAGTAAAGAATAGGACAATAAGAAGGGGAAGAGTTAGAGGGGAACCTTGGAGAAAGGTGATGAGTTCAGTTTTGGCATACTGAATGTTTTGGATGGGTGGGTTATTTAGATGATGATGACTACCAGGCAGTTGGGAGAAAGCTCAAAGGTAGGAATTTAGCTCTTGGTGCCATGTGAGTAGAAATTGTTGTTGAAGTTACAAAGTCTTATGAGATTGCCAGCAGGAGAATAAGAATGAAAACAGAAATTTAGAAATAACCTATATATAGGGAGAATGGGAGTAATGAAGAGCTGAAGAAGAAGAATTCAAGGAGATAGGGGTTGAACCATGAAAAGCATTATTACAAAAGTCAAGGAGAGAATTTCAGAAAGAAAGGGGTTCTTAGTTTTCTGCTGCCACAACAAATAACCACATACTTAGTGGCTTCAATAACACAAAATTACTATCCTCAGTTCTGCATGAGTGTTCCCTGGCTAAAATGAAGATGTCATAGGGCCATGTTCCTTTCTGGAGGTTCTAAAGGAGAGTCTGTTTCCTTGCTCTTTATGCCTGTTGGCAGAATTCATTTCCTGTGGTTGTTGAACTGAGATCCCATTTTCTTGCTGGCTGTCAACTAAGGGCCTTTCTAAGATTCTAGAGACTTCCTATATTCCTTAGCTATGGATATTTTACTTCTCCAGCAGTGGTGGACTGAATTCATCTCACGCTATGAATCTCTCCTATTGCTTCTTCCATCACATGTCTCTGACTGACTCTTGGCTTTAAGTGGTTTGTGTGATTAGATTATACATAGACCTGGATAATCCATGAAACTCTTCCTATCTCAAGAACTGTAACCTTAATCACATCTGCCAAGTCCCTTTTGCCATATAATATAATATATACACAGGGTCCAAAAATTAAGAGTTGGGTATTTGGGGAGGATCATTATTTTGCCTATTGCAAGGATAAACCATTATTTTAATGTGATGTGAAAGCCCAATAGAATGAGAGAAAAGAAAATAACTTAGGATTTGGTGACTGGGAATCTACAAGTACCCTTTGGGATACATGCTTCCCTAGACTGCTGAGGGTAAGGCTTGCTGAGCTCAATGGAGTGTGAAGGTGGACAGGAGGTGGAAGTAGAGTCATGCAGTAGGCAGAGCTGTGGGGTTGTCGCTAATAAACATGAAATGCTCAGCATAGTGACTTTGGAGGTAGCCAGAGCTCAGTACTTGTTTACAAAGTGCAGATCTCGCTCCCTTGTAACTTGGTGACAAGATGAAGGAAAACAGAAACATACTTGAAGACTAAGGGGAATCCCTGGATAAATGGAAGTTTTATTGGGAGATGAAAAGATGTGTGAAGGAGGGAGTAATTGAAGAAAAGTTGTTGAGATTTACTCAGGGGATAGAAAGGGATGGTCTCAAGTTGAGTGGAAGGGTTGGCCTTAAAAAGGAGGAGGGAAGGAATCTTTTTACTTAATATAAGAAGGAAGACGAGGACATAAACACTGTCATGTAAAAGTAAAAAGGAGAAGGAAAAACAGAGATGGTTATGTCAGAGATGAAGCAGTCTTCTTCAAAGGAGAATCATGATTATGTGCATATGTCCACGAGGAGTGTGTGTGTTGGGGGCTGGGACTGGGGAGATAGGAGCTTGAATTGCAAAACTTCCAGAAGCTCACTTTTTTTACTTCCTGCAATTGGCTTTTCTTCCTCCTCCTCCCCCTGTTGTTGTTGTTCCCTCCCCTCCCCCTCCCTTTCTTCTTCCTCCTCCTCTTCTCCTCCTCCTCCTTCTTCCTCTTCTTCCTTTCCTTCTCCTCCTCCTTCTCTTCCTTCTCCTTCTCCTCCTCCTCCTCTTCCTCCTCCTCCTTCTCCTTCTTCTTCTTTCTTCTTTCTTCTTTCTTCTTTCTTCTTCTTCTCCATCACATGCTAGTGAGAAGGTAGCCAACTCAGGTTTCCAAAGTTTGCAATTGCTTCATTTAAAAATCAGGTCAAATTGACTACCTCTTAATTCTAATCTAAAATTTTAGGGAGAAATCATTTGACTAGTTCAACTTGGTTGAGATGTGCCCTCTTAATCCAATTAGCCATGACTGAAAGAGTCTGTACCTAGGAGCAACTCATTTCGCAGAGGAAGTGACAAGTTCCCCACTAGCTGCAGTACTGGTGGGATAGTTTTAACCAGTATCCTGACACCATTCAGCATGCAAGAAGGAGAAGACTAATGGATGATAGTTTTGCTAACAATGCTGATCATAGATTATTGCTAGAGCTGGGGTTTGGGTGTTTATACTGAATATTTCTATAGATCAGTGAGTGGAAGAAGGCATGAGAAGCTATATTGAAAAGGACTATTTAAAATTATATCAAAATATTTTTTTAAAAAAGAAAAAAGAAAAAAAAACCCAGGGAAAAGTGTTTAGAATGAGGAAATGGAAAAGGGAAGGTGGCCCAGGTATTGTGCCAGTCTAGTGGCTAACCTCCTTGACCAAAGCAGAGATCTCTTCCCTTGAGGTGGGCGGTACTCACCCAGGATGCTGCAATCAAATTTAGGATGAAGCATTCCAGAAGCCAAGGTGTAGCCTTCTAAATTCATAAATTCTGAGCAGATTAAAATAAGGCCAGGCATTAATATGGCTTTGCTCAGTGAATTTCCTCCCTACAATTAATGTGATTATTATCATTGTCATTAAATTAAATTATTTCATGTGTGAAGAAGGCAATTTTCAGAAATTAAATTGCCTTGTTGAGTGTTTTCTAAGCCAAAACCATTAAAGACCAGAGTTCTGAAGATGGTACCAAAAAGCAACCCCAAATATATAAATTTTTCATCCAGGTATGTAAACAAGATAATGGAAGGCACATGTATCTACTCTGTGCAATTACTGTGTTCCATTTTCATGGCATGTATATCAGAGTCTACATGATTATTGAAGGCTCATCATTGTGCGTACCTGCTATGTTCCTTTTTGGAAACATAGTCACAAATGGGTTGAAGCCCTTTTATGAATGAAGGGAGAGAAGCAGCTCTCATTTTAGAAGTAATACCACTTAAATATTTATGATGAGTTTCAAATCACTGAGAATATTAGTTTTTAATGAGAACATCAATAGGTCTATAGCTAGAATGAGGTGAAAGCCACTAGTAGTCTTCTAATGCATCAGGTCAAATGATCCTACTGATACAAGCCCACACTCAACTTTCTTTGTTAGGCATTACCAAGAAGAAGAAATAAATCTCAGCATGAGGTTTACTAGAGTAAAATAATTCACCTCAATGCTTTCTGTATTTTCCTAAATTTCATTCTTTCCCCAATAGTCTGCTACATCAACACATACTGATCATCTTCGACTACGAAGTCAAGAATTTAATGGATTTAACTTTTTTGTAATAGAAAATTTCTCAAGTGGAAACATTTTGTGCCTAATAGTTTACCCTCAATTGCAAAAGAAATTGCTTAACAGTATTATATTGTAAATTCAAAGCCAATTTAAGTTCAAATGTCCATTTGGTTATAGGTGTGTTGTTAGGTATACATAGCTTGCCTTCAGTTGATAAGCTTTCATCTTAGAGTCTTGTTTATTTCTTCTTTTAACAATAACTTAAATTTAACTCCAAGAAGCCCACACAATGAATGCTTCTGAAAAATAAGGACATTGTGCTTTCCCACATTTTGGTGTTTTCTGGAGTAGCTCTGTCCAATGCAACTTCAGGTGATGAGGGAAGAGTTTTCCATTTGCACTGTCCAACACAGTAGCCATAAGTCAGGTACAGCTACTGAGCACTTGAAATGTGACTAGTATGCCTGAGAAACTGAATTTTTAATTTTGTTTAAATTTGATTAAAGAGCCACATTTGGCTCTTTAGCACTTGAATGTGGCTAGTGTGACTAAAGAGCTGAATTTTTAATTTAGTTTAGTTGACACTGAAATAGCCACATGTAGTTCTTGTCTTTACCCTAAATAGAGAAGATGTGGGGTATTTTTTTTGTCACTGTAGGAAGTTCTATTGGTCATTTCATTTCCAGAGATGAAAAAATCCAGAGATGACAGGTAGTTGCCTCTGTAACCCTCAGCTTCTAATGCAGTATGGAGAATGCAGTTACACATGTCCTTACTGCTTGATCAACTTCTTAATAGGAAAGGTTACCTTTTGAAGGCCCATTTTTCATTTCTGGCCTTTGATTCATTATAAAATGTACTTCTAGCTCTTGTAGTTCATTGCTGTTTAAGGATTGCTATATTTCTGTCTCTGAATTGTTAGCCAACTGTTAAAGCTAGTTACAACCATACAGTATGATACCTTTGCTGGTTTGTGCTGTCACACTCCCGATAGATTTAGGTAACTAATTAAAAACATACAAACCAACTGGTTATCAAAACAGGTACAATATTTTAATCAGAGTACTTAATTCAGGGTACTATTTAGAGAAAATAGAATATTTAGGTATGGTAGGGTACCTCTAAGTACATGTTATATGTAACAGATCACTGCATAACCTAATTCCAGTTTTTTCCAGGGCATGGTAATTAGAACAAAATCTCCCTGAAATGGCATGGGTTTCACAATATTTGTGTGCTTCAGGTTTTCAAGAAAGCTTGATATTAATAGCCCCTGCAGATAGCCTACATCGTCTTTTTCTCCCCCAGTACTTAGGGTTTTCTCTCTGAAGATTGTTGAAATGTGCTTTTCTCTACATGGAGAGGGGAGTTTAAATGAAATGATAGGAAATCATTGCCCTCTGCTATGGCTATGTGACCCTATAGATCAGATTCAATCACTGTTCTACTTTATGGCTCTGCTATGTACTGTAAAGCTGTATTGAAAAATTAACATCTGTGGGAAAGGACACAGGTCTTTTGAAAAGAGTTCATAGTAGATCAGAGATCATGCACAGAAAGTATGAGTTTATCAAAGGAGGTTGGTGAGACTAGATCAGTATATCTAGTCATTTAGAGTGAGGGCTATAGAATCAGACAGTCTGTCTGAATTTGAATTCCAGATACTAGGGTTGTTACCCTGGACAAATGAGTTTTTTGTCTCCATGTCTTAGTTTGGCCATCAGTAAAATGAGGATATTCACAATACATATATTAATATGGTCAGGTGACAATTAAAAGACATAATAAGTACAACCCCCCATATTTATTATTACTATGATATATTATCAATACTATTATTATTATTCCAACTATAATTGACAAGTTGTAGGGAACTGAAGAACACATTAATCTGATTGAGTTGGAGAAACCACCAACTATGAATGAACAGTTAGGCAGGTTAACACAGGTTGGAGAGCTTGTTATTACTGTGATAAACAAGGGGAAAAGAATCTTTGGAATCATTTTCATGGAAGGAATATTTCTATGAATCCAGTTCATGTTGTTGAAGGGTCTTGTCAGTGCAACTCTCTTTGTGGGAAAACTTCTCATTGTGCATTCTGTCCATAGATGTCCAGTCTCCTCTGTTCTACCTTTTCTTTCTTACCAACTTCAGGGACTGAGGCTGAAGAGCTACTGTGTAAAGCCTAAGGTGGAAACACAGAGATGACCTACAGTATTGAGGGAGAGCACAGGTTACACAGGTTTTTGCAAGTGTGGTCCTCTGGTCTCTGAATCCCTTTATTTTTCATAACTGGGTTATATGAACACATCAGGCATCTGAACTTATTTCCAGTTCCAGTCATAGAGATGTGGTATGAGGTGCTAACCATCTTACTGATCTAACCCTAATTATATGCCTCCATTTTGGAAGTGTAAGTTTCTGGTTTGTTGGTTTTAACCTAGTCCTTATCTTCCTTAATTAGAGTTTTGGCTTTGATTTCTAGAATGACTGTCATGAAGCCTTATTCCAGGAATATAGTGACTGAGGTTCTTGTATCTTTTAGTGTCCACTTTCTTGTCAGGACTTCTGAAGATAGCCCACCCTAAATTTCTTATCACCTTTTTCCCATTTCATTTTGGAACCTCCTGTACCCTCATTTTGGGGACCACTATTCATTGTTTCTGCACTGACAGGAAATTTATATTGTCCTTAGTCATTATGCTTTATGGAAGGTATTTTTCTCTGTTCTGCCCACCTGGTGAGAAGTAAAGTTTTGGTCTGGTTCGCTTCCGCTGGTTCATCTGACCTACAGGCTCTGTGTCCCCCACATGTTCTGCTCAGGGTGTCTGTTAATAACTGTTAAAACTATACACATTATTTTCATTCTTATTTCATTCATATTGTACACCCACTTTAGCTATTCTAAAGACAGAAGATACTGCAGAGAGCAAAACAAAATCCCTACCCTCATGAAGAACAGATGAAACCATATCCAACTGTGTGTGTACGTGTGTATGTGAGAGAGAGAGAGAGAGAGAGAGAGAGAGAGAGAGAGAATGATTTGGACTTTTCTGCTATTGTTATATGCTTGCCGACTTGTAGTAATTTTTGCAATAGATAAAATAAAATTAAAATATAATATTTAATAACTATAGGAATTCACTTTTTGCAACTGTCCTATATTGTTTATAATGTACCGCTTTGTTACTGTAGTTGCCACGTTTAGCTACCTGGTGTGTTTGGCAGCAGTGCGGTTTTCTGGCCAAGTATATCTGATGTGGACTCCAGCCCGCGGGGCCGGGGGGCTGTGATGAGCAAATTCACGTGGACTACAGAAATCCTATGAAGAAAAAGGGATGGCATGGCCACTCTCTGAGTGAGAGAGCATTCTGACCAGTGCCTGGACGGGCTTTTATTTTTTTTTTTCTGGGTACATTACAAGAAGAATGGTCCTCATTTACTATGCAGGGTTCGTTGTAGGTGATTACCTTTTACAGATAACAAAGGAATGTTGCTAATTACTTCAAAGAGAAGGATATTTAAGATGCAAGGGGAAAAGAGGTTGAACTGGTTACACTCCATACTTGGGAGGTTTAGCACAGATTTTAGGAAGTTACTTTAAAGATATGCAGTAAACATTTGCTGCCTCAATTCAGGATGAGGGAGTTTTAGTAATATCGAGCCTCAAAGTAGACTGGGTACAATGCAGACCTGATGCCCCACGGGAAAACTGATCCATGGGCTCGGTTCATATGTGCCAACTTACTCTCCACCAGTTTTCTGAGTCAGGGGCTGGGCTACATTTGCCATGCCACACGGATAAGTTCCCTATATATATATTTAGTTAGAGTCTGATTGGTCTAAATGTCACTCAGCTATGCACATTCAAAGGACAGGAATGTGCTCTCTTGTGGTGAAGTAATAGTATTATTTTTTAAATAAAAAAATTTACATAGAGTTGCTATTTGTTTTAGATTAATGGTGATATTATCAGTTTGCAGATTCTATATATCAGATTCAATAAAATAATGCTTTACCCCACCTATGAAAGGATAAACAGACATGTACATTTATGCTCTATATTATATGCGAACCACTCATGTATTAGCATCTTTACATTAGATCACAGTGTTCTGCAAGAATCTCTTCTTTTATTCGAACAGAACTGGCAGACAGGAATCTCAGCTAATGTTTGTATTTCAATGATAATCTAAAATAATTCATATGGAATTCAATGTCAAGTTAGCTTTTGTCTTTCCTAATGTTCATCCACTATGTAGACTTAGTTCATCATCACCAGGATGCAACGTTACACTAATTTACACAGATACACATGTGTTCACTAACTATTGAATAAGTGTCTTGATTTAAAGGGTATTCATGCATCATACTGGTTTTTATAACTGTAAAATACTCATAATATAAAATTTACCATCTTAATCATTCTTAAATGTACAGTTTAGTGGCTTTCAAGGGCTTTCATGTTTTTGTGCTACCATCACCACCATTCATCTGCAAAATACTTTTTTTCTTGCAAAACTGAAACTTTATATACATTGAGCAACAATTCCCCATTTGTACCTACCCTTAATCTGGCAATTACCATTCTACTTTCTATCTCTATGAATTTGACAATCTAGGTTTCTCACATGAGTGGAATTATATATGACTTGTTCTTTAGTAACTGGCTTAGTTCACTTAGAATAATGTCCTCAATATTTATCCATGGTGTAGCATGTATCAGAATTTCCTCCATTTTTCCTTTTTTTAAAATCTTTATTGTAATTTTTTTCCATTACCATTTACACTACCCTCCCTCCAGCAATCACTACACTGTTGTCCAAGTCCATGAGTCCTTTTTCCTTTTTGCTTTATCCCTCTACTCAATAACCTCTAACTGTCCCCCCTCCACCCACCCAACACCCCACCCCAGCCATTAGATGTGGTACTGCTCTCTATTAATGAGTCTGTCTCTGTTTTGCTTGTTGGTTCAGTTTGTTCATTAGATTATACATATGAGTGAAATAATATGGTATTTATCTTTCTTTGACTGGCTAATTTCACTCAGCATAATGTTCTCCAGGTCCATCCATACTGTCACAAAGGTAAAATTCTCTTCTTTTTACCACCAAGTAGTATTCCATTATGTAAATATCCCATAGTTGTTTGATCCACTCATCTATTGGTGGACTCTTAGGATACTTCCCTATCCTGATGATTGTAAATAACACTGCAATGAACATAGGGGTGCTTATGTTCTTTCAAATTAGAGTTTTGAGTTCCTTTGTGTATATTCCCAGAAGTGGGAATGCTGAGTCAAAAGGCAGATCCATTTTTAATCGAGGTATCTCTATACTGATTTCCACAGTGGCTGCACCAATCTGCATTCCAAAATTTATGAAGTACTTACAAAACTCAACACCCAAAACCCCCCAAACAATCCATTAAAGGATGGGCAAAGTACCTGAATAAACACTTCTCCTAGGAGGACACACAGATTGTCAATAGACATATGAAAAGATGCTCACCATCACTAATCGTCAGAAAAATGCAAATTAAAACCACAATGAGATACCATCTCACACCTGTCAAAATGGGGTAGATCAACAAACGAGTGCTGGCAAGGATGTGGAGAAAGAGGAATCTTTCATTTTTAAGGCCGAATAATATTTCATTGTATGTATATACCACATTTTGTTTATCCATCCATTTGTCAATGAGCACTGACATTGCTTCCACTTTTTGGCTACTGGGAATAATGCTGTTATGAATAGGGGTGTACAAATATATTTTCAAGTTCCTGATTTCAGTTCTTTGGGGTATATACCTAGAAGTAAAATAGTTGGGTCCTATGGTAAACCAATGTTTAATTTTGTGAGAAACTGTCATATTATTTTCCACAGCAGCTGTGCCATTTACATTCCCACCAACAATGTATAAGAGCTCCACATCCTGCCAACACTTTTTTTCTGATAGCAGCTATCCTAATGAGTATGCAGTGGTGTCGCATTGTGGTTTTGATTTGCAGTTCTCTAAGGATTGGTAGTGTTGAACATCTCAGGTGAGTTTGGGTTTGGCTGTTTGTATACCTTCCACTGTTCCCTGCCTCTCCATCTTTCCCTCCTTGTTACCCCTTGGCAATCACTGATCTTTTTACGTTTTACTGATATATCACAATTTATTTATCCATTCACCTACTGAAGGACATCTTGATTACTTCCAAGTTTTGGCAATAGTCAATAAAGCTGCTATAAACATCAATGTGCAGGTTTTTGTGTGGACAAAGTTTTCATCTGTTGGGTAAATGGCAATGATATTTTTAATGTGTAGGCACCTCTGGCATACACATGGTTACTGTGGGAAAAGGCCTAGGCATCATGCTCATAAATCAGAGGTAGATCAATAATGTGGCGTCATACCACCTTAAGTTATCAAAGTCAGCTTTGAGGCTTGTTTTTCGGAGAGGTAGCATGGAGATGGTTGTGAGCATTGTAGACATTTAGTCTGTCAAGCTAGAAGGAACCTAGGATCAAGTTTTTTTTTAATCAGATAGGAAAAAATATGACACCATCATGTGGGAATACGTGGATAGATGTATTTTAATGAGAGGTCGTTTTGGCCAAGTATGTTATTGTCACATAAGAGGAAAAATTAACTAGTGTTGCTAAGAGGACTACTCAAAAGGCATCAAACTTTCTGCTTCCATGTTGAGAGAAATTCAAACTTCCTGGCTAGTATCTGTGTTCACTGTAGGGAAATTGTCAGGGAGAAATAGGGGCAACCAAATCTACATTCCTGCGTTAGTTTCTCCAACAGCTCCTGCAGTCTTTAATTCCCTACAGTTTTCCTAAGATGCCTTACAAAATTGCCTCAAAGAAAGCTTTCTGAAACCATGACCCTATCAAAGGAGCATTTTCACCTCCTGATTTATTTTAGCAGGGATTTTAAAGAAAATGAAAACTGTAAGTAGACCTTTATGGTAGGCCATATTACATAAAATTTTATTTTACAGGCTGCTGTGTTACCATCTTTAATTGATTTATATACACTGTAGAAAGCTTTATATCATATAGTGTAACAGGTGTAACATTTATAATTGATTAAATATCAGGCTTGTGACCATTCATATAAAGACATTGGGTACCAGACCTTGGTTAAGAACAAAAACTCATTTTATATGATTGCTTTTACGGGAAAATAAGATTTAACTTACCTCTCTTAGGCTTACGGGATCTGATTCAGTAAACAACCTGAATCAACCTGAACAGTTTCAGTAAAACTGTTGTAAAATGCCATTCATACTTTCTACAAGGGACAGGGCAAGCTATGTACATAACACCATAACATTTACTGATTATGCTTTCAATACTTAGAAAGGCACATTGACTCTTTCAAGCCTTGAGTCTTACACTTGACCAATAAATTCAGTAACAAGTATTAACTGAGCATCTATTATGAATTATATTTTGGGAAAAGGAAGACAGTGTAGAGATAATGGTGCTTCTGATCTAAAAGGACAGAAATAATTTCTCATTATAATATGAAGAACATAGTTCACATCCTAAGAGAAATACAACTGAAGTCCAGAGTTTAGGGAAATTTAGAGAATTAGTTTTGATTAAGTTTCTAGAAGAAATAGTATATAAATTAGACTTTGAAAGATTTGAGTGAATAGAGATGGGCTACAACACTCAGGTGGAAAAAAATGGCATGAGGAAAGGTTAAGTTGTGTTTGGGAAACAATAGCACCATTTGCTAGAACATAGGGTGCAAGGTGGTCAATAAAGGATGTGTTTAGAAAAATAAGACAGTGGATAACCAAATTGAAGCTATAGAAAGGTTAAGGAGAGGCCGGCATGTAAGGAGGATTTGTAGGAAAAGAGAGGCTGGCATTTAGTTAGAAAGTCAAGAATTGATGGAGAGCAGAGATGGATGGATAGCAGATAGCTTGCAGAGCCAGGGCATTAGTTCACCAGGCTGGTTCAGTCATATGGATGGTGTGTGCTACGAATGGCAGGAAGGCCTAGTTTTAACTGGCAGAGTGAATGTCCCATGCAGAGTGCCAGCTCCCAGGGAGGCAATTCCTCAGCACATCCACATTCTCAGATGAGCACAAAGAAGGGGAATCTTCCCTTTGAACATGAACTCTTTGAGGCTGGTCTGTGCTACAAAGGATTGCTTCTCAGAGGAGCCTAAGAAAACTGGGCATCTGCCAACCGTAAATGGAGCTCAGACCTTAAAAAGCTCCAGGGTACTGCAAAGGTTGTCCCCATGATGCCTGCATTGAGTTTGATGTACTCTGACAGCCTTTCCAGCTCTGTGGATGAGATGGAACAAAATCACTATGGCATCCTGCCTGCTTCCTAAACCACACACTAAGTGGGAAGATACAAGCTTTGTGAGCCAAAATGTCCTCATTACCTGCGTTGACTCACTAGGCATTTTTGGGTAATTTGCTTGTTATTGAAACCCTCATTGAGGTGTGGAAGATGATTCTAGGACAATGAAGTTTTCACAGTGGGCCCTTTTAGGGATCCTGATTCAACCTACATGCTATGGAACGTTCTGACTTGTTTGCCTTCTCATAAAAACAAGTTCCCCGCACTAGCCTTTGTCTTCTCACCAGCTTTCACTTCCAAAGTGGATCATTCGGAATGCCTAATGAACAGTTCAGGTAAAAAAAAAAAAAATCATGAGGTTGTGTGACTATTCTTGATTTCCTCCAGCTTACTTTTCAGTTTATTTTCTTCCTCAAGGTGGGCCTACTGACCTCCTGGCACTTAGAAGTGAAAATAAGTCTTCCCTCTACCCTTGCCTCCCAAGAGAGCTGGCAGGAGCCAGGCTTATACCTGATTGCCATGGAGAATAAATCCTCTGTCTGACAGGAAATGAAAATTCAAAGACAGTTCTGAAAACAGCAAAGAGGGTTGTAAAGAGGTCTCAGTGGCAGCAGCTATTTCTTCAATAGAAATGAAGGGACTGTCCTTGGAACAGGGGCTGCAAGTATGGCCTAGGATCCATATATTCACTCTGCCTGTTGTCTTTGCAGGATGGTGTCACACAGGAGATAGTGGTGGGGAAGGAGGAAGCCAGGGATCTTCTCATGTTCCAGAGAAAATGGAAAAAGTTTTCCTTTCTCTTCAAATTTCATTAATTCCCAAATAACTTAGCTTTATGAGAAGTACCTTTGTGTGTAGAGTACCTGATATATAACAAATAAACTATCCCCCATGCAGAACAAGAGAACTTAAAGTGCAGGGTGAGGAGCTTTGATAATAAGATGCATCTTTTTCTTAAAAATTATTTTTTTATTGAGGTATAGTTGACATATCACAATGCATCCTTTAATGATGAAGGTTGTTAAACCCTAAGATGAGTTGATGAGTTAGGTAGAGAATCTCCTAAAGGACTGTTTGTCCAAGCATATCCTAATATCCATTTCCTAAAATTCATAGTTATATACCAGGGCTGGTAAACTATGTCCTTCAGGCCAGCTGCCCTTTTTGTACATACAGTTTTGTTGAAATATAGTCATGCCCATTATTTATATTTTGTCTATGGCTGCTTTCATGCTACAATGGCAATGTTGAGCAGTTGTGACAGAATGTACAGTACACAAGCCCAATACATAAAAAGAGTATTATCCTTGGTAACTGTGGTAATAGCTTGTTCTATATAATATCTTTGAGTTTTCTAAGAACTTTCATATCCATTATCTCACTTGGCCTCTACCCCAACCCTGTGAAGATAGGCAGTGAAAACATACCTCTCTTTTATATATAAGAAAACTGAGTCCCAGAGATACATCCCCAACACTATCTGGTACTGATTGGTGAAGAACCAGAGAAGATCTTCAGAGGCCCTAAAAACTGAAGAGATAATGATACATAAAGATAGGTGGAACTATTGCCTTGGCTGGGTGCCTCACTTGGTTGGAGCATTGTCCTGTACACCAAAAGATTGTGGGTTTGATCCCCACTCAGGGCACATACCTAGGCTGCAGGTTCTATCCATGGTGGGGGCTTGTACAGAAGGAAATTACTGGAACTCTCTCTCTCATCAATTAATATATCCTTGGGTGAGGATTAAAAAAATAGAGACAGGTGAAAGTACATTGATCCTGATTTTTCAACTCTCTGTGTACCTACATTAGCCATGTGACTTTGTAGTTTGTCTCTCAAAATGCAGAGCATACTTTTCTATCTCTTGAATTTGTACTCGGCTCTTTGACTTGCCTTGGCCAATTGGAT
Organism: Tonatia bakeri; assembly: GCA_004024845.1. Taxonomy (NCBI): domain Eukaryota; kingdom Metazoa; phylum Chordata; class Mammalia; order Chiroptera; family Phyllostomidae; genus Tonatia; species Tonatia bakeri. The sequence continues at coordinate 26,974 of PVIA01001238.1, forward strand.
GTTAGTAGACAAGATTCTAACAGGGGCTTGAATTGGGCTTGCATGCTGGGTCTTGCCCCATCTTGCAATTCTGTCAATGCCAATAGTAAAACATGCCCGGGCTGGCCTAGTAGTGTAAGGAATAGGAGAGACGCATGCAACAGAGCCACCCAGTGGTCTCTCAGTCTGACTGAGAAGTTAGAGCTGCTCCAGGTACTCCAGCCAGAAGCAAAGCTGTCTAGCTGAGTCTGACCTAGGTGAGATGATGCCCAAATGACTTATAGATTACTGGTGTTTTAAGTTACTGAGCTTTGGGATGGTTTGTTAGTCTAAATTAGACTCAGCTAGGCAGTATTTTTGTAGCAATAGCTAACTGATCCAAAGTGCAAAGCACATTATATAAGAAACTATTCTAGTTTCCCATGCTGATTACTTGGATTATTATTATTTTTAGATTTTATTTCTTTATTTTTAGACAGAAGGAAGGGAGGGAAAAAGAGAGGGAGGAAAACATCAATGTGTGGTTGCTTCTTGTCCACCCCCATCTGGGGACCTGGCCCGCAACCCAGGCATGTGTCCTGACTGGGAATCAAACCCTCAACCCTTGTTTGCAGTCCATGTTCAATCCACTGAGCCACACTGGTCAGGATTGATTTTTTTTTAAATAGCAAATATTACATTATATCAAAAAATATTTTTGGTGTTTTTTGTTTTTCTGGGTACCTGCTACTCCCGAAAGTCTGTTGGTTGGGTGATACAAGATAGCTCCATTGTCTTCTCTACTGGCATAAATTAGAGATTTAATACATCTGGTTATACACTTATAAGAAAAGGCTTCTAGGGGACCCATAAGTCCCTAGAAAGTAGCCTGTGGGTGCTATAGTCTTCAGCTGATTTTCAGGACAAATTCACTTGCTCATTTTGTTATTGAAAGCCTGCTATTTGCCAGACCAGCAGCAGAGAAAATGCTTGGACACCTCCCACACAAAAGCAAATTCTGATAGGGACATATTAGTGCTGGCCCTTTTGTTTCTAAGGATTAGTGGAGCCTACCAAGGCTGCGGATGTAGAAATCCCCCAGCTTGCAAATATACTCATTTCCTCAGCTTTCTTTTTCTTCCACTCCCTACACTTCATCCCTTTCTGTTCTTGTTACTTTTTATCCCACATCATGGAGCTCTCCAAGGCTTGAAAGAAGGGTTTTCTTGGCATGGAGTCAATTCAGACAGTGAATACAGCATCTTGGAGAGTAATCAGGGAGGACTGGGGCCTTGGAGCATTTGCAAAGCAGAAGAAAGTTGCCCACTCCTCCCTCTCCCACATGCCCCTCCTGTGCTCTCCTGGGATCTTGCAGAAGTCCAACTCATTCATCAACATGTCTTTTTCTCTTTAAAAAATAAATCAACAAAACAGGAGAGGGCTTTGGAAAGCCTTTGTAAAATTACTTAAAGAAACAGGTTATTTTTATGCTAGGCATATGCTCTAGAAACTAAGCACTTATTTATATATTTATTTAGATAATTCAGACTCAAACCATATTTCAACCTGAAACATTCAAATAATTTTAGGTCAAAGTATTTGGAAGTGGGCTGGGGGCAGTGGTGGTGGATCCTAGATCATTTATAAGGTATGTATAGTGAATGGTATAACAAAGGATTTCTTTGAAGGGGCAAAATTAGGCTGCCGAGGCTGCCTCCAAGGCTCAGTTGTGAAAACATGTTTAGTTTTAGTTATTTAAGGTCGGGGGATGGAGCTGTTACCCTTGAATGAAGTAAAGTGGTTAATGAGAAAGTCTTCGCTGCTGTTGGTAGAACTCAGAAGATTTTGGCAAGTGACTCCTGTTGGGCCCAGTTCTGACCTACTTCTCATCTGCTGGCCAGCACAAGACCCACAGAATTTAGAATCAGGGCAACAACCGTGGGTGAACTTAATCTGTTTCCCTCTTCCTGTAGAAGTTGAGGACATCCAGCCCTTTTCCTCTTGTCCCTGTGTTTATGCATGCTGACTCTTCTTAAATTGTAAACTCTGAAATCCACCCTGGGAAACACTGGCCTAAGTTGTAGTAACGGCACCTTGGCCATCTTCTCTGCCTTCGATATGTTGTTCCAATCCATCTTGAATACTGTGGTTGGAAATTCTCTCAGTCCACACTTTCCTCAAGCTGGTTCTCAGCTGGATAAGTTTTGGTGACCACATACAGTATGCCATATCCAAGCCTCTCTCAGTGTGACCTGCAAAGCTCTCCAGACTCTAAAGTGAGAAGAAACCTGACCCATCTCAGCAGCAGCAGCAGCCACAGAGCTGACAAGGATGTCACATGTTATCAGTGAAGGAAAGTGACTGTTTCCAGAATGCAGTGCACAGGGACACATTAAAACCTCTGAGAGGTTCTGCAGCAAAAACTTGAGACTATGCTTATTAACATAATGTTTCCCAAATATAGACTCTACTATAGAATCATCTTTATGCATAGTTCCTATTAACAAGGTTCTTGACAGAGGATAGAAGAAAGAGGGCAAGAGGTGAAAAGAACAGTTCTAAGGCCAAAAACCCTCTATGGTCTTAAGTCTGAGAAGGAAGAGAATGGGGCAGATACTGGCAGTAGTAATAGAGGGAATTGAGGTGGTGAAGGTGATGTCAATTTTTGACATGGAGTTTTGATAAGAACATGAATGACTGAATAAGCTCCAAATTTTAATCTCTCATATCCACTCCTTTAATCCAAATTAAAAATAACAAACCAGGGCCCAGAACCAATTTATTCAGAGGTTCATAATATTGTTTAGACAGAAAGACTCCCTATGGAATATTTTAATTGGCTCAGCCAAAATTTTTACTATATTTTATTCCATTTCCAATTTAGTAGTCTGACAGAATCATAGTAAGTCAAATATTATAATTAAAAAGAGAGAAAGAATTATCAGTTTTTTGCCTCAGCTGGGATGGATGAGATTGTGAATGTTTTTAACTTGAACTGAAAAGGCATTACTTACCCAATCCTAGAGGCCTCTGGGTCAGCCACTCCTGCCTGGGACAGATGTACATGTGCACTCTCAGGCTGTGTCCACCATCAGACTCCTCACGCTGCTCTTAGTTTGCAGAACCTGTGAGTGGAAGTGGCAGAGTCCTCTAGAGCTTGCCTATGATGTGCTTAATTTTTCTTAATTCAGAGAGTGTCCTTGTTGCTGTCCATCAATTCTTTGCTATTTCTATTGAGGATCATTCCAGATTTTTCCTTATGCTCTAGTGCACAAACACCTTTTAATTCTCCCCTCTAGTTTCAGACATCATGGCCTTATTCCCATCATTCTTTTCTAATAGTTTCCATTTCTATTTTTCCATAGAATCTTTCCCCTGTGCCTTCTTATGGGTCAGTTCCCTCCTGTGTGACCTTGAGCAAGGTACTTGATTGCACTCAACCTGTGACACCCCCCCTTGAAGGATGCTCTAAGAATTGAGCAATAATATATCCAAGCATCCTATACAGTGTCTGAGACATGCATAACACTGATAAATAGTAGCTATTCTTATGCTTAGTGCTTCCATTTTACTTTTTAAAAAATCAACTTTATGTGGGCACAATTTACATAAAATAAATGTACAAATTTCAAGTGTACAGTTTGATGAGGTTTTGTAAGTATGTGCACCCATGTTACTACTACCTCAATTAAAATAGAACATTGTCATTACTCCAGAGTTCTTCTATGTTGACTTATAATCAGTTCCCTTTACCTCCTGCTCTTGGTAAATCCCTATCACTTTTGATTTATTTTACATGTTTTAGAATTTCATATAACTGGAATTATTCAGTATGTGTTTTTTTGTGTGTCTGGTTTGTTTTGCTCAGCACAATTTAAAAAAATCTTCCATGTTGTTGAATGTAACAGTTGTTCATTCTTTGTACTGCCAAGTACTTCATTGTATGAATATACACAGTTTGTTTTGTGTGAATATATACAATTTATCTTTTCATCCTTGTGGGACATTTGGGGTGTCCAGCTATATTTTAGTGATGATAAAGCTATTATGAACAGTCACTCATGAGAGTTTTTATGGACAAATATATTTTTCTCTCTTGGAGAAACACCTAATAATAATTATTGCATCAAATGATTAGTATGTAATTTATTAATAAGCTGCCAAACTGTTTTCTGCAGTGGCTATGCCATTTTGTACTGCAAACAGCAATGTATGAATGTTCCAGTTGCTCTACAGCCATATCACATTTGGTATTATCAATTTTAATTTAAGCTCTTCCAGTGACATGGTATCTCATTATGATCTGAATATGCATTTCCCTGGTGTCCATTAATGCTCAGCTTCTCCTCATATGCTTACTGACCATTTGTATATCTTCTTTTGTGAAGTGTCTGGCAAACATTTTCATAAATTGGCTCTTTGTCATTATTAGTACTGAATTAGAAGAGTTTTTCTTAATTTGTTGTGATACAAATCCTTTGCTAGATATATGTGTTACAAATATTTTTTCCAAGTCTGTGGTTTGTCTTTCCATTTCTTAATGGCATCTTTTGAAAAACTGAAGATTTTAATTTTGACAAAATTTAATTTATCTTTTTTATTTTCTTTCTTTTTTTTTAAAGATTTTATTTATTTATTTTTAGAGAGGGAAGGGAGGGAGAGAGAGAGAGAAACATCAATGTGCAGTTGCTGGGGGCCATGGCCTGCAACCCAGGCATGTGCCCTGACTGGGAATCGAAACTGCAATGCTTTGGTTTGCAGCCCGCGCTCAATCCACTGAGCTATGCCAGCCAGGGCTTATTTTCTTTTGTGAATAGTGATAATAGTGTACCATCAAAAAAGTCTTTGCCTCCCCTAAAATGTGAAGATTTGCTCATTTATTTCCTTCTAGGAATTTTATAATTTTTGATTTTATGTTTGTTACAATCTGTTTCAGTTAATTTTATTTTTGTTGAAAAGTTGGAGTTCAGTTTCATTCCCCACCCCACCCCCTCTTTTCTATTTGTTTACATTTATTCCAATATTATTTGTTGAAAAGAATGTCTTTTCCCCTGGAAGCTTCATCAAAATCAATTGAACATGTGGTCGTGTGTGTGTTATCCTGTGCTTCTGAATGTTCTGATGTGTGCCATGGATCTACATGTTTCTATGTTGGTACTGCACTGTTTTGATTACTGTAGTTTTACAATAAGTTTCAGATTAAGATAGTGTGTGTCCTCTAATTTTGTTCTTCTTTTACAAGATTGTTTAGGCTATTCCAGGTCACTTATGTTCCCATGTAAGTTTTCAAATCAGCTTGCTAATTTCTACAAAAATGCCCAATAGGATTTTGATTAGAATCAAATTGAACCTATAGATCAATTTGAGAAAAGTATTCATCTTAATATTAGGTCCTTCAGTGCATTAATGTGTTATATCTCTGTTTATTTAAACTAAAAATGTTTTTTCCTCAGAAATATTCTGTAGTTTTCAGAATCAAGGTCTTACATATCTTTTGTTAAATTTATTCTTAAGAATTTAATGTTTTGTGGAGATCCAAGATAGCAGGGGAGTGAGTGGTGGTTACACTAATCTCCTTCCAGGACTAATCTGGAATTACAACTAAATTGTGCAGAAATCATCCAGAATAAACAACTGAACAATAGCAGGAGAGAAGCCTTATAACCACGTGCAAACAGAAGAAACAGCTTCAGCATACCTTGATTGGTAGGGAGTGAGCAGGAGGTGTGAGAGGGCCATCTGGGCCCCCATGGATAGCGCTGAAGTTCCAGAGGGATATTTCAGCAGCTAGGAGGAGCCCCCTAGCAGTGTGGCTCTAAACCCAAAGCTGGGTTCCCCAGCCCACAGCACCAGAGCCGGAAAATTACACAGATAACATCCAGCTGTGAAAAGTGGCAGGGTTTCTCTCTGCCGGAAATAGACGGCTGGAGACACAAATAGCCATTTAAAGGACCAATGCATAAATTTCATATGCAGCCACTTACCCTGGGATCTGGCAAAAGAGAGTGGGAGTAGAGTGGACTAGAGTTGCTTGAGGTGACTGGAGATGGTGGCTTTGGAGAGAGAACTGAGAGAGCAGCTGCCAGTACCCTGGTGCTGAGTCATGCCCCATACTGTAGGAGCCATCTTGGTCAGGCAGACCATGCCCCTCTGAGTGGCTTCAGCCTGAATCGAAGCAATAGCCCTACCCCTAAGTGATACTCTGCCCCACCCTCTGATGCTTAAACCTGACTGCTGAGTGCAGAGTGACTATATTAACAACCCGAGGAGTTAGACAGACTGTAGGTTCCTGGAAGTCTTGAATAGGCTGCCTAAAGCCAGACTGGGACACCATCTGACATCACCAGAGGCAGATCCAGAAAGAAAAAACAGTGGTAAATACTAGATGCTACCAAGGCAAAATCCACCATGGTTTTTTCCACAATATGTGATATTTTCTTTCCTGCATAGTTTTTTAATGTTCATTTCCTGTCCTTCAAGTTTGTGCATAATATAAGTCACTAGATTTTATATTACAGTTTATTTAAATTCTCATATTTTGCACCTCCCCTCTCTTACCCCATTTTGCCTTCTTCTTTCCTCTTATTATTTTGTTTTAAATTTTGTTTTCTCTCTTGTTGCAACTTGTTTCCATTCCATACTTACTGTCTTTCCCCTGCCTACCCTCTCAAAACTGATTTTCTTGTCAATGGTCATCTCACATTCTTTTTTCTGCTCTTAAAATAACCAAGTTCTCCCTATACCTTTATCAATCTTTGCCCATTGGTTGTAGATAGGGCAGTTTTTGTTGCATTTTTTCACTTTTATCTCTACATCTTCACTATTTTTATATTTCAAATCTCAAATTTTCCCATTCCCCTCTCCTACTCCATTCCACTGTCATCTTGCCCATTTTTTTCACCTGAAATTTTAATTTTTTCCTGTCTTAGCCTGTTTTTTTTTCCTTTCATCCAGCCCTTTCCCATTTTTTTGTCTCAAATTTTAATTTTTCCTTGTCTCAGCCTGGTTTTTGTTCCTCACTCTCAGTATTCTCTCTCCCCATCACAAAATCAATTCCCATTTCTCCAGACATCTCTGCAGCTTTTCTTTATTTTCCCACTCTTATTCTTAGCTCATTATTAATATATTAATATTAGTTCATTTGTTGTTGATAGTGCTGTGGTGGATCTTTTTGTTTACTTTGGTTCCTATTTTTTAATATTTTATTATTTATTTTAATTATTTTGTTTTTGTTATTTATTTATTATTTCCTTTGTTCCTTTTTCTTCCTCTCTCACACTTTTTCTTTTAAATTTCTATTTAAACCTAATACAATAGCTTCTCCTCTCTTACTCCATTCTACCTTCTTCATTTGCTTTTTTATTTACAATGTATAATTCACTTCCTCTCTTTGCATTTCTCCAATTCCCTACTCTTGTTAGTGCACCTCCCTCTACCCTATCAAAATCATTTTTCTTTCAGCAAATCATCTCATATTTGCTTCTCTTTTCATATAATAGTCTTAATCTCTTTACATTGTTAATACTCATTCATTTGCTGTTGATATTGTTGATAGTGGGATTGTGTGTGGGAATTATTTTTCCAGGTGTGGTTTTTTTTCCTAGGCTTTGTGGTATTGTTTGGGTAGCACCTGCATAACAGCACACAAGACCTGGTGGTGGGCCGAGTGACCCTCACTCAACCAGCTGGAGGGAAGGACCCACCAAAGAGTGATCCAGCAACAATCAAAACCCAATTATAAGCAGAAAGCCAACATAAATGGCATAAAGGGCATCCCGAGAGCATCAAGTTTGGTAGATTGAGGAGACTACAACACTGAATTGTACAGGTCTCCTACCATAGAAGTTCACATCACAAAGACAGGGAGTCAAAGCATATCAATTTAAGAAGCACAAGCAAACAAGGAAAGTCTCACAAATAATGGGGAGGCAAAGAAACAATGCCCGACTGAAAGCAAAGAAGGAATCCTCAGAAAGAGTGCTAAATGAAATAGAGGCAAGTAAACTATTAGACATTGAGTTCAAAACAATGGTTATAAAAAAACCCAGTGAGCTCAGTGAGAATTCTAAAGAACTACAGAGAAGTTACAAGGAACTTACTGTGAACTACATCATCATGGAAAAGGACATAAAAACTATCAATAAGAGCCAAGAAGAAATGAAGAATACAATTTCTGAACACAGTAGAAGGAATTAAAAGTAGGCTAGATGAAGCAAAAGATTGAATCAGTGAGCTGGAGAACAAGGTAGAAAAAAATTCCCAGAAAGAGCAAGTAAAGGAAAAAAGACTCAAAAAGAATGAACAGGTGTTACCGGAGCTGCAGGACAACATGAAAGGTAATAATATCCATATAATAGAGATACCAGAAGGAGAGGAAGAAGAGCAAGGGATAGAAAACCTGTTTGAAAAAGTAATGAGAGAAAACTTCCCTAATTTGATGAGAGAAAAAGTCATAGAAGTCCAGGAAGCACAAAGGGTCAAAAAAAGGCCCACTCCAAGATACATTATAATTAAAATGGCAAAATTCCAAGACAAAGAGAGAATCTTAAAGGCAGCAAGGGAGGAACAGGAAGTGACATACAAGGGAGCCCTGATAAGGCTAGCAGCTGTCTTCTTAATGGAAACACTACAAGCCAGAATGGATTGGCAAGAAATATTCCAAGTAATGAAAAGCATAGGCCTGAAACCAAGGCTACTCTACCCAGCAAAACTCTCATTTAAAATGGAAGGTGAAATAAAGAGTTTCCCAGACAAAAGAAGGCTAAAAGAATATACCTGCACCAAACCAGCACTGCAAGAGATGCTAAAGGGACTGCTTTAAGAAGAAGAAGAAAAAGAGTGAGAGAGAGAAGAGCAATGGTACAAAGGGGAGTGAATAAATACCTGCCAATAATAACCTTAAATGTGAATGGATTAAATGCTCCAATGAAAATGCTTCATAGTGAAGGTAATGGATAAAAAACATGACCCACACATATGCTGCCTACCATAGTCCCATTTCAGTACAAAAGACCTACACAGGCTGAAAGTGAAGGGTTGGAAAAAATATTCAAGCAAATGGATAGGAAAAATAAGCTGGCATAGAAATACTTATATCAGACAAAAGTAGATTTAAAAACAAAGGCTACAAAAAGAGAGAAGAACAATTCATAATACTCAAGGGTAGATCTATCAAGAAGACATAAACATTGTAAACATATATGCACACAACATAGGATCACTGAAATATATAAGGAAAATCTTGGAGGACCCCAAGAAAGATATAGACAGCAACGTCAAATAAACAACCTAACCCCACATCTATAAGAACTGGAAGAACAACAACAAACAAAGCCCAGGGTGAGTACAAGGAAGGAAATAATCTAGATCAGAGCAGAATTAAATGTAATGTAGACTGAAAAATAACAATTTAAAAGATGAATAAATCCAGGAGCTGGTTCTTTGAAAAGATAAAATAGACAAGACTAACCTGACTCATCAAGAAAAAAAAAAGAGAGAAGACTAAAATAAATAAAATCAGAAATAAAAGAGGAGAAATTATAACTGATCCTAAGAAATACAAAGGATTGTAGAAATTACATCAAATAACCAAATACTAATCAATCTGAAAACCTGGGTAAAGTGGACAAATTTCTGAAAACATATAATCTTCCAAAACTAAATTAAGAAGAAGCAGAAAGCCTGAGAAGACTAAAAATACCTAGTGAGATTGAAGCAGTAATAAAAAAAACTCCTAGCACATAAAAGCCCTGAATGGGATGGTTTCACAGGAGAATTTTACAAAACATTTAAGAAAGACTTAACTCCTATCATTTTCAAACTATTCCAAAAAATCCAAGAAGAGTGAAGACTCCCAAACTCTTTTTATGAGTCCAGCATCATCCTAATCCCAAAACCAGATATAGACACAACACAGAAAGAAAACTACAGGCCAATATCACTGATGAATATAGATGCTAAATTCCTCAACAAAATATTGGCAAACTGCATCTAGCAGTACATTAAAAAGGTCAAACACCACGATCAAGTGGGATTCACCCAGCAATGCAAGGATGGTATATATTCATAAATCAATAAACATATCACATAAACAAAAGGAAAGATAAAATCACATGATCATATCAATAGATGCTGAAAAAGCATTTGACACAGCACCTATTTATGACAAAAAAGGTCAGTAAAGTGGGAATAGATGTAGCATACCTCAACATAAGAAAGGCAATGTACAAGAAACCTGCAGCCAACATCATACTGAATCGGCAAACACTTAAAGCTTTCCTCCTCAGACCAGGAACAAGACAAGGGTGTCTACTTTCACTACGTATATTCCACATAGTATTGGAATTTCTAGCCACAGTGATCAGACAAGAAAAGAAGTGAAAAGTATTCAAATTTTAAAAGAGGAAGTAAAACTGCCATTGTTTGCAGATGACATGATAGTGTACATACAAAAGCCTGTAGAGCCCACCAAAAAAACTACTCAACCTAGCAAGTCAGTTTGGCAAAACTGAGGGATACAAAGTCAATATTTAGAAATCAAAGACATTTTTGTATACCAACAATGAAATATGAGAAACAGAAATCAGGAAAAAAAATCCCATTTACTACAGGAACAAGAAAAATGATCTAGGAATAAACCTAACCAAGGAGGTAAAAGACCTATACTCAGAAAACTGCAGTACACTGAAGAAAGAAATTAAGGAAGACTTGAAAAAATGGAAGCATACACTGTGATCATAGATTGGAAGAATTAACGTCATTAAAATCCCCATATTATCCAAAGCAATTTATAGATTCAAGGCAATCCCTATCAAAATACCAATGACATATTTCACAGATATAGAAAAATATTTCAAAAATATATATGTAACCATAAATAACCCCAAATAGCTGCAGCAATTTTGAGAAAGAAGAACAAAATAGGAGGGATCACAATACCTGATATAAAACTGTATTTCAAGGCCATTGTAATCAAAACCATTTGGTACTGGCATAAGAACAGACACACAGATCAATGGAACAGAATAGAGAGCCCAGAAATAACCCATGTCTCTATGGTCAATTAATATTTGACAAAGGAGGCAAAAGCATAAAATGGAGTAAAAATAGCCTCTTCAACAAATTGTGTTGGGAGAGCTGGACAGGTATATGCAAAAACATAAAATTAGACCACCAACCTACACCATACACACAAACTCAAGATAGATAAAAGATTTAAATGTAATTCATGATGCCATGAAAGTTCTAGAGGAGCACATAGGCAGGAAATTTTCAGATATTCCATGCAGCAATATGTTCACTGATATGTCCCCTAGACAAGAGATATAAGGGAAAGAATAACAAATGGGTCTTCATCAAAATAAAAGACTTCTGCATGGCTAAAGAAAACATCAGCAAAATGAAAAGAGAACCAACAGTATGGGAAACTATATTTGCCAATGATACCTCGGACAAGCGTTTGATCTCCAAAATATATAAAGAACTCACATGACTCCACAGCTGGAAGCCAACCAACCAATCCAATTGAAAATTATGCAAAGGATTTTAATAGACATTTCTTCAAGGACATAGAGAGGACCCAGAGACATATGAAAGGATGCTCAACATCACTAGCCATCAGAGAGATGCAAATTAAAACCACAATGAGATAACAGTTTGCACAGGTTGGAATAGTCATCATAACCAAGTCAACAAACAAGTGCTGGCAAGGTTGTGGAGAGAAGGGAACCCTAGTACACTGTTGGTGGGAATGTAGACTGGTGCAAGCACTCTGGAAAACCATATGGAATTTTCTTAAAAAACTACAAATAGAATTACCTTTTGACCCAGCAATTCCTCTTCTGAGATTATACCCTAAGAATCCTGAAACACCAATTCAAAAGAACCTATGCACCCCAATGTTAATAGCAGCACAATTTACAATAACCAAGTGCTGGAAGCAGCCTAAGTGCCCATCAGTAAATGAGTGTATCAAAAAACTATGATACATTTACACAATGGAATTCTATGCAGCAGAAAGAAAGAAGGAGCTCCTACCCTTTGTGACAGCATGGATGGATCTGGAGAGCATTTTGCTAAGTGAAATAAGACAGGTGTTGAAAGACAAATATACGATCTCACCTATAAGTGGAACTTAATCAACAAAACAAACAAGCAAGTAAAATATAACCAGAGACATTGAAATAAAGAACAAACTGACAGTAACCAGTAGGGAGGCGGGAGGGGATAATAGGGGAGAAGGGGGAAGGCTTGTCAAGGAACATGTATAAAGGTCACATGGAGAAAGTCAAAGGGAGGTAGGATTGAGGGGGAGAGGTAGGTTTGGATGGGGTTGGAGGGAGTGGTGGTGGGGAAAACGGAGACAATTGTACTTGAACAACAATAAAAAAGAGAAAAAAAGAATAATTCGATAGTTTATCATCAAGTCTGCTATTAAATGTACATTTTTTATAGCTGAACTACCTTTAAATTGAGAGTGTGTTGAGAATTTTTTAAATCATACATAGATTTTGAATTTTGTCAAATTCCCTGCTACTTAATAAAATATTCTAGTGCTACATTATATTTCTTACATTGGCTTTATAACTGCCTCTTTTTAGTTTTTTTCTCTAGAGAAAACAATATTCATCTTCACCTGTCAGAGTTTAATTTTAGTTAATGTATCACTTTACATTTTTTATTTCACATTTCTCAATTCTTTCTGCATACTTTATTTGTCCTGTGTCACTAGCATAAATACTATTACAGCAATGTAATTTTATTTACCCACCTCCTGCACCTTTGTCTTAATGTTGTCATATTTTTTACTTGTATATATGTTAGAAAGTAAACTTACAAAATTGCCTTTTTTTGTTTTAATTAATAAGTTATTTTTTAAAGGAAATTAAGAGAAAAAAGTTTTCTTATATTTATTCACATATTTACTACTTCCAGTTCTTCATTTCCTATAGATATGAATTTTGATCTAGTATTATTTTCTTCAACCTGAAAAATATTCAGGGAACAGATTTTCTCAGATTTTTTAAAACGAAACTGCCTTAATTTTATCTTCGTTTTGTAAAGAATTATTTGCAGGCTGGATATAGAATTTTGGGCTGTTGTTTAAAAAATTTTTTTTTCAGCAGTTTATGTTATTCCTTACAGCTAATGCATGGTCTTTTGTTTTATTTTGATGCTGAGTGCTAACAAGGCCTTAATAGAATGTTAAAGAGGTCTCCCTACTCTAGCTGCTCCAGAACTCTATTGTAGCTCATAACTCTGCTTGACTTTTAGTATCTCTGCTCTACTCTATGCCCCATAACACTTACTTTATTGTAAGCTCCTGTACTTGTTCCTTGAACATGAACAGTGTAGTTCTCAGCCAAGAACTACCCAGAATACCCCACTTAGAGTTCTGGGGCTCCTATTTACTGATAATGTTTAGATTCCAGCCCCTTCTGTATCTTCAAGGTAATGTGAGACTCCTTAGCACAGTTGAAATGCTGTACTCTGGACTCCAAGTCCAGCTCCACCTGTTTGATGGAAACCAGAGTGGGATGGTTGGTGTTATATGTCATGTTCACCTTGTGAGCTTCTCCATTTTCCAATGCTTAAAAATAATAATCTTTATTATTTTCTCCAGTTTTATAGTATTTGTGGTATGCTGGAGTCAGCTCATACCAGCTCATTAGAGGCAAATTTTTAATTTTTAGGGATTTTGCCAGCCAGTTGTCAAACCATTGGTAGCATGAAATCAATCAAAGAGGAGTGTGTATGCCATAGAAACAGGAAAATGTTACAAATTAAGTTTTTTTTCTATATTAGGGAACTAGTTGTTAAACATTTACTAGCACACTACTCTTCATGGTACTAATTATGCTACTAATTACTCCATTATTCCTCTCTTCTTTCATTGGGGAAGAATTGAGACTTGGGGCTGAGAAACCAAAGGAAATAGAAATAAGTAAGAGAAGGGAAGGCATCCTGATAGTGCTTTTGTACCTGCCAATTTAGTTACCCATTTTCTTCTTTTGATTACTTATGACTTCAGAAATTCCAGTTTATGCCTAATATAACTCATGTTAGATTTTGTCACTTGAAGCAAATGTGTTCTAATTCACAATTCTACCTTTAATGTAGTTAAAATCCACATCTGTGATTCTCCTCTGATGCCTTTGCATGTGACACCCCATTTCAATAGCACAGATACTGATTTTCTAGTCTTTTCCTAAATTAGGCATAAAGTTTTGTTATTCACTACAGCTACTCTTGTGCTGTATGTCCTCAATTCAATTGGATGCTATATAAGGACAAGAATCATTTTCTCTATATTTATTCATTTCCTACCTAGTGTCTAATGAATGAAGAAACAACACATTGATTGACTTGTTGAAACTCAACAGACCCCTAATGATGGCTTGACTTCTGAATCTATTTAAGTATACACATTCTCTGAAGAAAAATCTATTTAATTTTTATTTCTCTCCAAATCAACTTGTCCTGTTTACATGGCACTGCATCATCAACACAATTACTTCTTTTAGAAGAGATGAGTTTAATTAGTTAAATATCAATCCATGGATTTACTAAAATGGTTAATCGGATATATTTATCTTAACAAACAAGATAATTTGATGTGGCCTAGTTATTTTAGTGAGTAGTTATTATAGTTTATCAAATGTGCTTCATCTACCATGATATGATTGGATGATTGTGATTAACCTTCAAGTACCCTTATTATCTCTCTTCTCACTTGAAATGGAGAATATAAGGGATCTAAAAAACCATCTGTGTCTGTTTTACTCTGTTCAGGAAATTCTTCTGGCTCTGTATTCAATCTCTTCCTGAATTTTTCTAATGCTGACCTTATATCTCCTTTTTACAACTTATTTTCACATAAGTAGAATTCTCTCTGTCTGTATATCCTCTTTTGTAGAGTAATCAAGTAGACCTGGACTCTCATTTTAATACTACTTACATGATATAAAACAAACCAAACAATTAGGAGACACAATAGATAAAACAAAATTACCATAAGTTTTAAGATGTAAGCACGACAAATTAGAGATCATTTTCATTATGAGACCTGTCAGAAAAGTCACAGAAGTTGAGAAATATTTAAACTGTCTTTTTAAAAATTCATATCCAGTTCAACAAACATCAATATGCAGGTGAGAAAACTGAAACTCAGAGACAGGGAAATGTCCTGCCCTCAGTCATGTAATTGGTTAGCTTCAAATCTGGAAGTAAAACCTTGGTCTGATGGTTGGTCTACAGCTCCCTTCACTATCACACATATTTGAAGTGAAATTGTCCTCTCCTTTTGTTTTGTCTTACTTAGCTGCCTGAAGGTTGGAATATTCTTTCCTCATTGGTTTTTGACTCCTCTTCCTCTGCCCTATTTTTATGCTGCTTTTCACAGGAAAAATTCTATAACACATTGGCTATACTTGCCCTCACCTTTCCTTCACTCTCCATTTGCTTTTTAATTCACTCCAATCTACCTTCATTCCACCCCACCTCTAACCTCCTGAAAGATGAATGTCAGTGTCACCATTGATTTCGTGTTGTCAAATCCATTGTCACTTCTCTGTCCTTATCCTATTGAGCTCAATATGCAACACTTTCCTTTTCTGGAATCTGTGAATCACAAACTACTGATTTCCTTCTCCCTCACAGGCTGTTCTTTTCAGTTTTTTTATTGTCTCCTACTCCCCTAACTAATCTCTAAATGTTAAAGTGTCTCAGAGCTTCTCAGCATTCTTTTCAATTTACACTCTTATAGTAGGCTGTCTCATCCACTTCAGTGGATTCAAACATCACCTAGATACTGGTAACTTTCACACATAACTCACCAGCCCTTTCTATTAAGCTTTAAATTTATTTATAAAACTACCTATTTGACATTTTCCCTTGGATGTTAAGTAAGATTTCAACTAAACATGTCTAAATTGGAACTCATGATTTCCAGCCCACCCCCAAATGTGTTCTTGCCAACCTTTTCCATCTTCGAAAATTATTCAACCATTTGCCCAAGTTAAAAAGGTGTGAAAAACCCTGATTAGAAAAGCTGACAAAAACATTACAAAAATTAAAATTACTGTCCAATGTACCTCATGAACATAGAAGCAAAAATCTTTAAAATATTATCAAATAAAATCCAATAGCACATAAAATGGATAATACAAGTGGAGTTTATCTCTGGTAATATTGGGTTTAATATTAAAAAGTCAATTATTATAACTCACCATATTAATAAAGGACAAAAAGCATATGATGATCTTAATAGGTATAAAAGAAATATTTGAAAAAATGTATACCTATTCATTGATTTAAAAAAATCTCTCAACACTGTAGAAATAAAAGGAATTTCCTTATCTTGATAAAGGCATTTAGGGAAAACCAACAGTCAACATCATTTTTAATGGTGAAAAATGGAATGCTTTCCCCTGAGACCACCAACAATGTAAGGATATCCACTCTCACCACTTCTGTCAATATTTTAATGGAAATTCTAGATGTTATAGTAATAAAAAATAAGGAAATAAGATGCACACAAATAAGAAATGAAGCAATTATGTCTTTATTTATAGATAACATGCATTTCGATGTAGAAGGGACTAATGAACCTTCCAAAAAGCCACTAAAACTGATATATGAATTTAGCAATGTTTCAGGATATGTCAGTATACTAAAATCAATTGTGTATCCTATATTTAACTGCATAAAAGGACAAGGTAAATTCAGAAAAAAACAATTGCAATAAAATAAAATAAAAAAAGAATAACATACTTAGGAATGCATTTAATAAAATTACTACAATAAAAATTACAAAATACTGCTAAGAAAAATTAGAGACGGTAATGGAGAGATATGCTATTACATTGACTGGAAAACACACTACTGCTAAGTGCTGATATTGTATATAGACTCAATGTGATCCCCATAATAATCCCACCAGGATTTTTAAAAGGAACTAATAGGTTGATTCTAACATTTATATGGAGATGCTAAAAAACCAGGATATTCAAAGCAGTCTTGAAGAACAAAGTTGAAGGACTTAACCTGGCTTTAAGATGTTCTATCCAGTTACAGTAATCAAGGAAGTGTAATACTGGCAAATGGATTTACAAATAAGTGAATGGAACAGAATAGGGAGTACAGAATTAGATCTATACTGACATAATCATTTGATTTTCAACTAAGTCACCATACCTGTATTACAGGGAAAGGAAATACTTTCTGACAAAATATACTAGAACAAATGGATATCTGTGTAGACAAAAATAAACTTTAACCCATACTACACACCATAAAAAAATTAAAAATTGACATAAATCTTAGATGTAAGCATAAAGGGTAAAACAATAAAGATTCTAGGAGAAGAAGCAGGAAAATGTCTGTGATTTTTAGTGTAGGCAAAAGTTTCTTAGATAGGACACAGAAAATAATTAAAAGAAATAATTGGTAGATTTGATTTTATCAAAATTAAGTACTTGCCAAAATGACATTAACAAAATTAATATTAATTTAATTATACTGCATAAAATATGTCTAAAACATGCATCAGATGAAGGACTTATATCCAGAGTATTTAAAGAAATCCTGTTACTCTATAATAAAACTACAATTCAATTAAAAAAATGGGTAAACACATGGACAAAGACAATGGGTGGGAGGAGGATTGAATGTGGGAGGTTGGGGTAGGTAGGGCAGGGAGAGAGGAAGAGGGGGAAATGGAGATAACTGTAATTGAACAACAATAAAAAGATAAAAATAGGTAAACAGTTTAAACATAAACTTCAGTATAAAATCTATGTGAATAGTCAATGAACACATGAGAGAACATTCAACATTAGAGTTATCAGGTAAATAAAAATTTAAACCACAATGAAATATGCTAAACAAACACCAAGATGGCTAAAATTAAAATCACTGACAACACCAGGTGTTGACAAGGATATGGAACAACTGGCTCTCATACATTGTTGATGGGAGTGTAAAAGGTTATAATTGCTTTATAAAAAAGTCTAGAAATTTCTTAACAACATATACCTATCCTATGACTCAGGAGTTCTGTTTCTACCAGAGAAATTAAAACATGTCTATAAAAATAATTATATGAACCCTGGCGGGTGTAGCTGAGTGGATTGAGCGCGGGCTGCGAACCAGGCATTGCAGGTTCGATTCCCAGTCAGGGCACATGCCTAGGTTGCAGGCCATGTCCCCCAGCAACCGCACATTGATGTTTCTCTCTCTCTCTCTCTCTTTCTCCCTCCCTTCCCTCTCTAAAAATAAATAAATAAAATTAAAAAAAAATTATATGAGAATATTTACATTAAATTTATCCACAATGTATAAAACTGTAAAGCCCAGTTGTCTATCTACAGGGGAATGACTAAACAAGCTCAGATATAATGGAATATCACTTAGCAATAACAAGGAATCTCAAAAATATTATGCTTATTGAAAAAAGCCTTTCACAAAAGAGCACATAAATTATGGTGTCACTTATATGAAGTTTAGACCAAGCAAAGCTAGTCTATGTAGCAAAAAATGAGAATATACCTGGGAAGGTATATATAAGGGGAATTTCTGGATGATGGCAATATTCTGTGTCTTGATAGGAATTAGGGAAGTGGTTGTCAATTAAGGACAGTTTTGATGTCCAGGTTATTTGTGGCAAAGTCTGGAGACATTTTTAGTTGTCACAACTGTAGGAGGGTATGTGTAATGCTATTGGTATCCAGTGGGTAGAGGATAGGGATGCTGTTAAACATTCAACAATGCCCTGCACAGCTTCCTGACCACAAAGCTATCTAAAGTTGAGAATAGTGTCACACTTTAAAACTCTGGTCAGGACTACACAAGTGTACGCATTTCTCAAAACTCATTGAATGGTATGCTTAAGACTTGCATTTCATTGTATGCAAATTTTTCTATAAAAATAGAAGAACCCAAACCACATAATGATTCTAATTAATACCATGCAAACTGTAGCAGGGAACAGGGGTGAAATGTTTTTGATGTTCTCAATTTTTTTCTTTCATCCTAAGAACAACAAAAAACAAAACAAAACAAAACAAAAACCCAAACAAACCACAAAACAAAACAGATTCATACATGGACAGTAGGACAGGTAGATGGTTATATGATAAAGTATATAGCAAAATGTTAATTGTACAATCTATGTGGTGAGAATATAGGTATTTGTTATTCAATTCATTGAACATTTCTGCAAGTTTAAAATTTTTTATGATAAAATGTTTTCATCTTTTATTTGTTCCTTTAATTCATATACCGATACTCATTCTATCAGTATGTCCTGCTTATTCTGTTATCAAAGTGTGTCCTGAGCCAGTTTAGTTCCTTCTATTCCTATAGCCATCAACTCAGTCTAAGGTACCAACAAAGCTCTACTAGACCACAGCAGTAGCTTGCTAACTGGTCACTTTCTGCTTCCCCTCATGCTTCTTTATGACCTATGCTTCCTTTTGACTGCAGCCAGAGGGGCCTTCTTAAAACAGAGCTGACATACAACACTCACAAGTTAAAAACCTTGCAAACTAGTTGCTCACTGTCCTTGCTGCATTTGGGGTGAAGTCCTGCTGCCTTGTCAGGTCCTGTGAAGATTGACTAGATCCAGCACTTGCCTATTCCTTGAATTTTTTTCTCTGTCATCCACTGTTTCACTCTATGCAGCCACTCTAGATGACTTTTATTTTTGAACATGTCATACTATTCCCCAGCTGTTTTCTCTGCATCAGATGTTTTCCCTGCCTCTTGATACGGATAGCTCTTCTCCTTTTTCAGGTCTCAGTTAATATGCTACTTCCTTTCTCTTCATCTAAATTACTCTCTTCCCATCAATTTTCTTTCACATCACCTGTCTTCCTTTATAGCAGCTATTTGAATTTATCTTATTTATTTGTGTACTTTCTTTAGATTTTTAAAGTCCAGTAAAGCAGGGGCCATATCCATCTTGTTCACTACTCTATCATCAGGCACCAGAATAGTGTCTGGCATATGTTAAGTGCAAAATAAACATTTGTTTTCTAAGTGAATGGATAGATGATGTATTCAGAAGGTTTTTTATTCAATGTCCTAGAAATGCCCACAGACTGGTGAGTGGAATTCCATAAGGCACTCTCTTAGACAAAGAAAGCACCATAAAGAGATTTACAGAGGAATATGAAACAGATGATCACAAAGCTGGTCCTTGGGGCACACACAGCTCTGGATTCAACTCACTATCTTGATTTTTTTTCATTGATTTATCTCAGGAATAGAAGATTAGTTAAGTGAATTATGGAATGTACTTCCTGACAATGGAATCCCTGTAGTTATTAAAAATCATGTTGTAGAGGAATATTTATTGATACAGAAAAGTTCATGATATATTGCCAAGTAAAAGAGCAGGCTTCAGAGGAATGTGCTCAACACTATCTCTAGGTCACTGAGAATGCTGAACCACCTCATCTCGTTCTTAACACTCTTCTAAGGTTGCTAGGAAATTATTTTCTTTGCCTAGATCTTCTATAGGGAGGCACATTTGGCCACTTTTGGAATTAGAAGGACTGGGTATTTTTGGTAACCCCAAATATAGAAAGGCCTTGAAATAAACATAATTTGTAGGATACTTATTTAATATTAAATGCCAATAGCTTGCTAGAAATTATGGAGATAGTGAAATTGACCAAGAAGGGGTTTGTACTGCATTATATAATATTATATGCCATGAAAGAGTTTAATTCCAGCTGGGTCACAAAACTAACTCCCGTGATATAATAGGAGCATTGGAATACTCTACTTGGAATGCAACAGAGATTCATCTCTTCGAATGGTACTAAGTTTTTACCCCAACCTTTAATATCTAAATTATAATAATCTGAGAACCCCTTTTGTGTGACTGTAAGAATCCAGTTCTGTAACCCATATATCTCTGAGGTTCACTGGTGGAATAGTATATTACCAGTATTTTCCTGGGGCTTCCATAACAAAGTATCACAAACTGGGTGGCTTAAACAACAGAAATTTATTGTCTCACAGTTCTGGAAGCTAGAAGTCCAAAACTAAGGTGTTGACCTGATGGGTTCCTTCTGAGTCTGTGTTGTGGGGGAAGTGGTGGTGGTGGGGGAATGTAGACAACTGTAGTTGAACAACAGTTGTAGTTGAACAACAATAAAAAAAATAAAATAGGAGAAAATGGAAAATCTGTTCCATGCTTTTCTCCTAGCTTCTGGTAGCCTCTGGCACTCCTTGGCTTGTACACGGTATTCTTCCTGTGTCTTCAGGCCCTTTCACCTCTATACATATCTCTGTTCAAATGCTGCCTTTTTGTAAAGACAAGATCCATAAAATCTGTTTTTCAGGTGATCAACTGCAGGTTGCTGAGAGAGAATGCGTGACTGAGTAGGAGCTTTCGGCAGTCCTTGGTGGCATAGAATATATTTAGTACTCGAGCAAAACTTTTGACACAGAATGTACTTAGCACTTAAGCAAAACTTTGTCACCCTAGGACAGGTCACCACACCAACCATGTTAAAAAACATGAAAATGTGGTTAACAATATGAAAGGGAAATTCAATTAGATTTGTTTTATTTTCTTTATTAGTTGATATTTTTGGACCACTGCAGGATCTAAGTAGATGCTAGATGTAGCTTTCTTCCAGTTTCTTCCTTGGACCAACAGACTGCCAACATAATGCCAATTAACACACACCATGTTACCATGGGCACAGCGAGATTTTAAGCTTAGCTGGCTCCTGACCTGAGGAAATTATTATTTCCATTTAGCTTTGTGGAACCTGATGATTTATGGCAGGTGCTAGCTGGATGTCAACATCCTTAGACCTATTAGACAACTGGAGAACATGAGAACTGATTTCTAATGTGAAACTAACATCTTTAAGGGCTTACTAAAAAAATGAATACTTGAATAGCTATTTCATTCATTTAACACTACAGCTTTGACAAGTTACTTCTCCATAATTTTATTTGATTTTTATTGCAAGGCCACGATGTGGGGACAGGGTTAGAATTATTATCTGTGTTTTAGGTGTAGAAAATTTGAAACTCAGAAAGATGAAGTAATTTGCCCCAAACTATGTAACTAGTAAGTGGCAAAGCCAGACCTGAAAAACAGGTTTTATGGATCCTGTTCCATTATTCTTCACCTGTTCAATGCTCAGAATATTCTATCCCTCAAGATACTACATTTTTAAAGAGATAGTTTATGAAGAATTTTAGCATTATTTCACTAAGGATATTTTTTTGCATATCAAATGACAGGAAATTCAACTCAAACTGGCTTTAATAAAATGGAAAATGTTTTTTGGGCATACATCGAGGCAGTCCAGGATTCAACTGTAGCTTGATCCAAGATACTCAAAATATGCTAGGGAGACTTAATTTTTCTCCATTTCCTGACTCTGTTTTTTACTGTGTTGAGTTCATTCTCAAGCTCCCCAAAGTAAGCAAGATACATGGCAGGAACACTGGAACTTAAGTGTTCCAGTGTTTGCATCCCGTGGCAAACAAGAGGACAAATAACCCTGGCTGCTCTTAAGTCCCAGGAATTATTTTGATTGGAGCAGCTTGGGTTGGGAGCCTATCTCAGAGCCAGTCACTGTGACTAGGGTGATTTGGTGTGCTGATATACTGAGCTGAGTAATAGACTTCACTTCAGTAGGAATGGAACCACACATGGACTGAAAGTAGGCATAGGATGATTCTCCAAAGAACATGTAGGGTGATAATTCCATAAAAGAAGGGGACTGGGTGCTGGGTAGCCAAGGCAATACATTTCTTCCATAAGGAGCCACTTAAATTCCTGGCTGTATTCTCTAGTTGCTTGAGGAAACTAAGCCCATTGTCTACCAGGCAATAGCTCTCTTCACATTGTGCCACATCATAATGCAGGGAGAGTCATAGGTAAATTGTAAAGAAAGTAAAGTCTGTTTTATTGTACCATACTTCCCCATTCTGAACCCAAGTCCCCCAGACTAAAGCAGCTGAGTGATTTGTACCAGGGTGGCAGTTTGCTATGCTGGTTCTTAATTAGCTTCTAGTTAAGTCCCAATTCCTTCTGGCCTTTAATTCCCGTGTTCATGACTGCCATACACCACCTGTAGTGTAAGGCAGTTTTCCTACCTATCTGGTTCTTGGGGGTGTTCTCTCATGTCTTTGTGCCTTTGCATGGATTCCATCTTCTCTATGGTATGCTCCTCTTACCTTTGGCTCCCTGTTAGAGTCACACCCACTTATCCTTCAAGACTGTTTAACTATGATGTAACTATGAACTTTTCTGATGCTGACCCTCCAGGCAGAAATAGCATTCCCATAGGACCTTATACATTTAACACAGTTACATACTTATAATTCTTGACCTCCTCTTCTAGAGCTTCAGGACCATGAATTGATCTCATTTGCCTTGTATTTGACAACCATCCTAGGACTGGCCCATAGTAGGTTACTAATATGTATTTGCTAAGTTGATGAATGGACCGGTGACTATGTGAATGCATCATGGGTAATAATTAAAGGTATCAACCCTACTCAAGGATCTTTTTCATTTTCTCTCTTTTCTGATATCAAAATGCAGGCAGAAGAAATGCTCTGGGACACTCTCACCCAAAGCCAGCACTGGGAAAGGAAGCAGATAGCAATCCTAGGGGGATGAACTTCCCAGGATCACATTTGTGAGAAATAATAGCTTACAAAGAACTTATACTTGCCATCTTTACAATGACACAGGAGCTGAAGGAGTAGGCTTGGAAAACTTAGAGACCTGCAGCCCAATTAATGTCTGGCTACTCATTATGGTGGGAAGCCTATGCCCACACTGCAGAAGCTACACAAAGGAGTAGCTTCATTAACTACCTTCTCTTCCTTAGAAAAGACTGCCAAGGGAGATGATGTTGCCATCTAACAGGAGATTACCAGTGAAGGCAGCTCCCATCTTGTAAGCCATCATCAGAATATTATGACAAACTTGTAGCATCTCAGAAGCACATGATTCTGATTCCAGCAGAATGTATATAGCTGGAAGTCAAGCAACAAAAAGAATTGGCCCCAAAGTAAAAAAAATGGTCTATGAGAAAGTTACAGTAATTAGCTTATTTCACCTGGAGACGGAAAATACAGGAGAAATTTATGGCAATAACAGGCTTTCAGTCCATGATGGATAATTGTACAGGATGGTGAATTTAAACTGATAAGAACAGATACTACACTTGATCTTAGCCAAAAGGCTGAGAAGCAGTACAAGATGGTCAATTTATAGTTGTACATGTTACAGGAATTTTTCCTGTTGTCCTTTCTCCATTTCCTGCTTGATTTCTCCTCTGTGATATGTGATGAAAGATAATAAATGGTGATTTTAGAAAACATATGAGAAAAAATACTTTTGAAGTTTGCAGCATGATTGTGCCATCTTGCAACTCTCTCCCTTCTCCCTCCAAAAAGAAAAACACAAAAAGGAGCATGGGTACCATCTGCAAGAGCTCTTTTCTCTTTTACAGCCATCCTATCACCATCTGCTAAAATCCTCAGCCCACCTGCATAGTGAACAACATTGTCTTCCAGAAATGTACAGTCACCCCTAAGACTGAGGACAGGAACAAGGGGGCATTTTTTTTAGCACTTGCATGTGAACTTTTCACCCTGCAACCCACCTGGTTCCCTTAGTTAATATACTGTGTGTTCAACCAAGTTTATGTCTGAACAGGGGTAGTTTGGGGATTAAACAGAATCTTAGTCTTTTTTCCTCCTTGGCTTTCTTATTTGAAATGTTTATTTCTTGTGGTGACTCAGGTGCTGTCACTAAAGTTGAGAAGAATTTAGAGGTTATTTTTGGAAGCGGCCATAAGGGATTTTCTTTGCTTCAGAGCAGAAACTTTTCTTTCAGCCAAATTCTTGGTGCATTTCCTATACATAATTATGGGTAAAGTTGGTTTTCTTTGCTGATATTGAACAAGTGGCCTGTGAAGTTCCAAAAGGGAAGTGGCTAAATATTTCTCACAAAAATATTATTTGAGGCAGGAAAAGTCTTCATTTTGGAAAGCTGTCCTGTATGTTGCTGGATAAGCAACACACTTTCCTTTCTTGACTTCCACTTGTTAAATGCTATTGGTGCTCACTGTCTCTGTGGCAACTCCAAAGACCCCACACATTTCCAAACACACCCTAAGGATGCTGTAACAACAGCACCCCACCCCCCAAATTGAGAACTATTAAGCCTGCCTTGCTTCCTTACCTTTTGCTATTTCAGAGAGGAAAGGAGAGGAGAAGAGAGGAGAGGGGAGGAGAGGAGAGGAGAGGAGAGGCTTAGCTATTGCTTCCTGCTCAGGTGAAAAGATTCTGGTTTGTGTAGCTTTAAACTATGAGATCAGAGCCATAAACTACCTGAAAGAGTATATATAATGTTATGAAAAATTGAGAGTGGATCTGGCAGAGACACCTCTCGAGCTAGTCTTTCTCCCTCCCTGTCTCTCCCTGTTGTTCTCCCTTCTGCCTCTCCCCCTCTTTCTCTGTCTCTCTTTTTCTGTCTTTCGCTATTCCTCACATATACATACATATACAGTATGGTTCTTAAGTCTGAATCTAAAATACATAACAATCCATGTGAAACAGGAAGCAGTTCAGAGAGAAAAGAAGGCTTAATTCAAATAGCCAATTATCAACCCATTTGTAATATCCATTGTTTGCCACTGGTCTATGTGTACATATTCTCCTAACAAGTTCATTTCACAATTATATAATTGGATATCAGTTGAAAATGTCTATGGCTAGTTTGGGCTATTATTTTTATTATTTATGTATCATTTATTCATTTATTAATCCACCTTTTTTGGACCTCACCCTATGTTAATAACAAGCCACAATCCAACTACAATTAATTTTATTAGTTAGCCTTATTACATGCAGCAAATTTTATTCATGCATTCATCAGATTCAGCCTCTCCTAACCAGTTTATCACTTTCCTTAGGAGACAGAGCTTATGTTGATTTCTATTTCCCATTTCTGAAACAACATTGCCTTCAAAAAACAGGAAAATAATTACATAGTACAGCAGGCCCTTCAAGGCTATTTCTACAGAGGAGACGAGTTTTGCCATTCAATGGCTTACTTGTTAGGCAATCAGTTATACTGCACAGAGCCAACCCAATTCACTTGGCTTGGCATCTAGAATAATCACTTATGTGGTAATTCTTCTGCTATGTGGCAATCAACAAACATGGACTTACCATCATAATGATGAATTTAATAGACTATGTTTTCTCTTTTCTACACAGAACTGTTGTGTTTGTGATTCAAAGCTATTTTTTGTAAGAAGAGTTAAATATTTTTTATTCATTTTCCTTTTAATTGAATTTATTGGGGTGACACTGGTTAACAAAATTATACAGGTTTCAGGGGCACAATTCTATAATACATCATCTGTACATTGTATTGTGTGTTCACAACTCTGAGTCAAGTCTCTGTTCATCATCATTTATCCCCCTATACCCTCCTTAACACCCCCACCTCTAGCAATCACTACAGTGTTGTCCATGGCCATGAATTTTTTCTCTTTTTTTTTTTTTTTTTTGCTCAGTCCCTCTAACCAACCCCCCACGACCCATGACAGGTGTCAGCCTGCTATTTTGAATCAACAACTTCAAACTTGTTGACTAATTTATGTACTACATACCATGTTTATTAGTGAGGACACAAAGATAAAGGGGTCAGGTGTTATGGAAAGACGAAAGGCCTAGGAGTCAGAGAGATAAGCCTTTGGGAGCTTTTTGGCCATCATTTAACCTCTCTGAACTGCAGTTGCTGGGCTCTGGTGAGGATTAACATCACAGCATGTACTGTACAGGGCCCAAGAGTAAGTATTCAATAAGAAGCTGTTACCATTATGATAAATGAGACACAACTTTCACTCTGGAGCTCACATTACTCATTATAATTATGTAAAATCATAAATTGTCTCTATATATAATGTCATGTTTTATCTTTGTTTTAAATTCTTTAAAAATCTCTAAATTTAGCATATATATTTTTTATTGAGGCACCACATATCCGAAGTTTGTACCCAGTCTTTTTCCTTGATATCTGAAGGTAATTTATAATTGCTAGGCAGACTACACATGACCCTGCCATAGTTCTGTTTAGAACATTATCTTACAATTGGTCAAAATAATCTGGGACTGGGTCATCTACTGTAGCTTTAGTAAAATAAGCTGTGTGTTGCTATAGGCAACTTTATACTGTGGACTTATTTAAGAATCTGGTGTTCACCACTTTCAGTTGAAAGTGTGTGAGCAAATTAGGAAGACAATATAATTATATATATTAAAATCAGGTTAACATAAATGCTCTAATAGCTTCATACACCACAGACCAAGGCATCAGCATCAGAGAGCTCTCTAACACACATACATCTATTCAAGGTGTGCCTTACCAACCAAAGTTGTAGTAGATTCTATAAGCTCATACTGTAGAATGGTGATTATTTGGTTATGTAGCAGCTTTCCACCCTGGAAAGGAAAAATAAAAAACAGTCCCTTGAAGTAATGGACTCTTTCTATTACCTAACATTTTGAACGAAATCATCTGAAAATTTAGTGGCTTATCATAACAGTAATATTTATTCTGCTCACACATCTCCAATTTGAGCAGGGCTTGGTGAGAACAGCTAATTTCTTCTCCATGTGAAGTTAGCTGGGGTAACTCAAAGGCTGGGTGCTGGAATAATCTAAAGCAGTGGTTCTCAACTGGGGGTGATTTTTTCTTTCTCCCCAGTGGATATTGGCAATGTCTAGAATCATTTTTGGTTGTCACACTTTGAGAGGTGTGCTATTAGCATCTAGTGGGTGAAATCCAGGGGAACTTCTGAACATTTTATAATACACAGGACCTCCTCCACTCAAAAGAATTATTCTTCCCAAAATGTCAGTGGTACCAAGGTTGAGAAACTGATATAAAGTCTTATCACTCTATGTCAGGTGGTTGATTCCATGCCTTCATGGAGGACCTGAGTCCCTCTTCATATAGACCTCTCTAACATGGTCTCTCCACTCTCCATGTGGAATAGGTTGGGCTTCCATATTACATGGTAGCTGGCTTCTAAGCTGGGGAATATCCTGATTGAGAGAGCAAGACAGGAGCTGAGTCCTTTATGCGACCTAGCTCAGAGATCACATCACTTCTACTGTGCTCTATTGGAAGGAACAGTAAAAAAAAATCCCACTCAAATTCATGGCGGGAGGATCATAGATCCCACCACTCTGTGGGAAGAGTGTCAGTAAATCACACTGTAAGAAGAACAGGAACTGAAATTTGCCACAGGGACCATGTCTCATTCTTTCTTTTTTGTATCTCAGCACCTCAGCAGTCAATGGTTGATAACAGATGCTCAATCTGTCATATTTTTGAATTATATTAAATTAAATAAACGATATATAAAATAGATGATAAACAATGAGGAGATCTGACATTATACATAACAGCTTTACACAGAGTACCTTTATAGAGTGACTTGTTCCACTTCATTATAAAGTATGGCATAATTATGAAAGTCCACTTCATTATAAAATATGGTTTAACTATGAAAGTTTCAATGGCATATTCATTCTTCTGTTTGTTCATCAATTCAGTACTCAGTGAGTACATAGTGTAGGCAAGAGAGTGTGCAAGGTGTTAGAATAGAAGGATGGATGGATCAGACATAGAATTAATTCCCTTCAAGTCATTCACAGTCTGGTGGGGAAGGTACAGTCCACAGCTCATCAGAAGTACAAATAAAGTGCTCTGGTGCTATAAGAAAACATGAACTTTTTCAGAAATAGTAAGTGAAGACTATATTATGGATACTCACTTTAATGAATACTAAATCTTTTTAATTTCTCACTCTGCATTTTTATAATTGTAAGGGAAAATTGGCAGAATTTCATCCAATTTTATAATATTCAGTTGAAACAATTACCTAAAACATGACTGAGGACCATCTGCTATGCAGCTGTTAAGTCTGTCTGTCTCTGTCAGAATCATTTATTGCTATGGGAAGGTGTATCTCCTCACAAGGATATGGCCAATCTTCTTACTGCAGTCCTAGGACATTCCAATATGAGTGATGGAGGAAAGTAGAGAAGTCATACACATCTGTGTGTTGCCCTAGAAAAGCAGACCTGTTTTATAACTCAATGGCTATATTGCATATCTATGTTAAGGAATATTGGGGGTCTTCCTGAATGTTCCTGGAAATCCATGTGCACTGATGCCTCTCTTACTTAAAATTCTAAAAGTGAGAATTGGGGATTTATGCCAAACCCACAAACTCTTGGCACTCAGACCATATAAATTTTCTAATCAAGTTTATCCCATCTAAAACATTAATATACTTAAAATACCATTGTAAAATAGATGTGGAGTTTGAGGGATTAATTAGTGGTATTTGGGAAATTGATTATGACATTTTATAAAGTCTACATCTATAATCAAGGAAGAGAAGGAAGTGTAGTGGCAAGGAAACCAATTAGAAAGCTATGATATAATCAAGGAAAGAGATAGTGACCTGGCTTAGAGTAATAGCAGAAGGAATCATAATAGCTGATATTTATTATTTGCCATATGACAGGTACTATATATGGCTTCATAAGAATTGTCTGTGTTAATAAACATAATAATCATTTGAGATAAAAACTATTATTTTTCCACTTTACAGATGAGGAAACTGAGGCTTAGTAAGTTGTCATCAGTAAAAGTGGAATTCAAGTCTGCCTGAGCCTGTTTCTGTAGTCCATTGTTTTAACTGTTATGTACATTATACCTGATACAAGGAAAGGTGTGGGTAGAATAATTGAAGAATAATCTAGATGATTCTGTAATAGGATTTCATTTTGGGTATAAAGAAAGTATAAGGCATCTTGAATAACACCTTGAGCCATAGCTTGAGTTTGGCCAACTCGGCTGGAGGTGTAATTCTCTTAGGTTGAAAAAAAAAATGGTGGGTTTGGCTAAACGACAAGTTCAGTTTTAGTCTTATTGGATGAAAATATGGTATGAGGGATATTCACATGGAGCTGTCCAGTAGATAATTGGATATATGGCTTGAAGTTTAGGAAAGAGGTCTAGAGATATATATTTGAATTTATCAGCCTAGATATGAAATACTGGATGTGATGAAGAATATCTAGGAAGAATATGAAGCCAAGGAAGAGAAGGTGACATTAAAAACACATTTAATAGAATTTGCTTTAGTGGGTGCTGGGATGGCATGGAGGGGGCAAAAGAACATGTGATGTGATTGCTGACATTGTTGCTCATCACCTGGATGTGGAGACAAGGCTATGTGAAACAGCTTTCTAATTGTCACCAGACAGAATGCAGAGGACAGCACATCTTTTGGAATTAGAAAGAAAGTTGGAATGGTACTAATCTGGAAGACTTCCTGAAACTCAGATTTGAGCTGAGTTTTCATGAACGTGCAATAGTGTAGATGAGAAATTGAGGACTTAGTGAGGCCTGTGGTAAGGGTCAAAGAAACCTCTCTCCCTATGCCTCTGCCATTTACCTTTCTTACTAGGGAAGAGATACCTACCTCGTTAATGGCTCATGATACAAGTCTGTTGTCTTTGCATTTGATGTAGGAGATAGGAGTTCATAGGACATATACTGGGGAGGAGAAGATGGGTATAAGATAGGGAGAGCAAAGACAAATTGAAACCCACAAACTGAGCTCGTGGGTCTCACTGCCTCTGATCTTGATGCTGTGAGCTAAATGTCCATCTGATCCAGGAGTTAGAGAAGGTGAAGGGGATTGAGGAGAAGGTGGAGCAATTGCAGATCCACCTGCTGCCCCTACCCTTGAAGTGAATCAGCAGATGAGTGATGACAGGTGTGAGCTACAACATGGCTGCTGCTTCACTTTCACCCTCCAAATCCTTTTTTTTTTCAAAAGATTTTATTTATTTATTTTTAGAGAGCCAGGAAGAGAGGGAGAAAGAGAGGGAAAGAAACATCAATGTGTGGTTGTCTCTCACACACCCCCGTACTGGGGACCTGGCCTGCAACTCAGGTATGTGCCCTGACTGGGAATTGAACCGGCAACCCTTTGGTTTGCAGGCTGGCACTCAATCCACTGAGTCACACCAGCCAGGGCTCACCCTCCAAAACTTGCCTACAAACTTTTTGTGGTCCAGCCTAAACAGAAACCTATAGGTAAGGAAATTCTGGGAAATGTAGTTTGTCCTACCTGAGTTGATTTGTTACCAAGCCCCATACCATGTATTGTACAATATAAAGGTGATGAGGTGAGAATGAACAAGCAAGGTTTGAAGAGAGTCTGCAAGTCAGTTGAGCTCAGGGCTTAAAATTTGCCTCTCAAACTTCAGCCATGTTATCAGAAACACCTGGATAGCTTGAAAAAAAAAATAAAAGTTTCTGATTCCGTGACATATCAGAGAATTGCATTTCAAGTTCCCAGGTGATGCTGACATTGCTGGTCCAGGGACCATACTTTGAGAACGCTGTTTTAGCTGAAACAAAGAGGCCTTATTAAGTTTTAGTGAGAAAGAGTAGAGGGGAAGAAAATACAGCAAATAAATAGTTAAGATATTGAACAGTGGGCAACTGTTGAGTGATATGTGATGTGCAGAACATCATTTTTAGTGACTGAACAGCAGGTTGACTGGCACTGATGGTGTTTGCAGCAGGATGAGCTCCTATTGTGTGGGAGGGGCAGCCTCAAGGAGAGCTTGGAAGTGAGGAAATAAATTGCAAGGTAGTTTTACAATAATTTAGTGATATAAATTCAGCATAGGGAGGTAAGTGACTGTGAAAACAGAAAAAAAGATGCAAGAATAAAAATTTACTTTGGATGTAGCTTCAAATTCCCTACTCTCCCGTCTCCCCTATAATATGGTCTATGTTTCTTCTCTTCATGTCAGCAGAGTCTACTTAGAGGGATCTCAGTCGTTAATATTTGTGTTTTCTATCTTTTTTGGTTATAACACCAATACCTGTGCATTGCAGAAAGTTTGGAAATCAGGAAAGGACAAAGAATAAAATAAAAGCTGTTCTTCTGGCCAGATACAATAATCACTCTCAAATTTGGGGTATATTTCTATACTTATTTTCTGTGTCTATGTGTGTGGGTTTATATATTTAAGTTTACTTTAAACTGTCAGAGTTTGCCTTGACCACACTGGATTTGATCTCAACAGGGCAATAATGGGGCATGTTACTGGTGTCCCAGACAAGGTAGCCCTTGTAACCCTTGATGTTTCTGTCAGTTTCATCTCCCTGAGTGATTGCCATCTTGCCCGCTTAGACAATTCACTGCTGGTGACATCAGTGTCTGGAGCTGTCAGCAGCTTGTTACATGGCTTGAGACTGATGTTTACTGAGACATCAAATGAGTGGGAACAAGGGTGGTAGAGAGGTCAGGCGGCAAAGCTTAGGGCAGAGAAACCAGTGTAGCCAGTCTCCAGGCTGATACATGCTATTGCATCTGGTTGGTCTGCACAGAATCCCTATGAGATAGAAATTATAAAAGTAACAACAGGAACAACAGTGGACATATATTGAATGTTTACTATGTGGTACTTTTTTTATATGGATTATTTCATTTAATTATTAAAACATTCCAATGAGAAAACTTCTGTTATTCATTTTGCTGAAGACATTCTGGCTTAGAGAAGGAAAGAACTTGGTAAAAAAAAAAAAAAGATTGATGCATAAAAACTGACTTGTTCCTGATCGCATATGTGGTACCTGATGGAACCCGGTCTTCAGATTTTTAAGCTACTACTTTCTCTGCTTTATTCCATTGCTCTCTGGAACAAATTTGGTAATATTTTCTGATACTGACCACAGCTTAGAAACTCTCTCTTCCCTGTGCTCCTGATTATGGATTTACAATCTCTTCTGATCTCACTGTCTGCTTGCTGTGTCTGCGTCAGCTCAGATTCAAATGTTGGCACTCTGACCATTCTGGGCTGGTAACCTGACCCCTGAGTGTCTTAGCTAAGATCAAGTCCTCCCCTGGGCATCAGCAGGAAGGCCTCAAACCTCTTCACCTGACATCGCTGAGCTAATGAGAACTTTGAAGGGTGGCAATAACTTATTCTGAAGCCACTGCCTATGTGTTCATCAGGATGTGACAAGAGCAGTTTACCTCCAATTCACTCACTCGGAACCCACGCAGTGCCATCTGTCTCTTTCACAGTCCAGCTCCTTCTTCCTCTCACTTCTTCCCTCTACCAGGCCTCCCATAAGCACTGTGCTTCTGTGCTTCATGGGACAGTGGGAGGATGCCTAAAGGCCTGCATCCCATTTAAATCCATAGTCTAGTCTCTAATAGCAGTGAGTTATTTTCACATCTGTTTCCCACGAAAAGTATAATGTGAAGGCAGGGGGTAGGTTTTCAAAACAAATAAATTATCTTCAATCATTTTTAAATAAAAATAAATTTAAGAATATACTGGTGAAAATCTGACATTTCTGACTTGAGCTCTCTTTATCAGGAACCTCCATTTTTCAACTTTAGCTTTTAAATCTGTCATATATTTCAACACTCTTTCCTAAATCATACCTCCAAGGCAAAGTCTACTTCACTTTATATTTCTGTTTTGCTTTGTTTGTTTCTAGTTCACATTCTGTAATTATTACTCATTTGTAGAAGTTCCATTAATTCTTGTATCAAGGATTGGACCATTTTCTTATAGGTGGCCTAGGAATCTGAATCAATTTATTAGCCTGGATGTGAAGCATGTGTATACTTTCAGAAGATGCAACAACTACTTAGCAAGGTATCAAACAACAAGGGATTTTGTTCCTGATTATTGTCTTTATGTCAAGGGATATCTTGCAAGATAGATACATAGATATGACATTACGTATATAAGTAATATATGTATATGTGTATATACCATATTCTTTGGACCATAAGATGCACCTAGGTTTTAGAGGAGGAAAATAGGGGGAAAATTTTGAAGCAAAAAATATGGTAAAATACTTAATAACATAAGTAACATAATATTTCACCAATGTAAATGTAAACAGAACTCAACAGCAGCATTAACAACCACTATTCCTCCCAAATTTGGGGGGGAAATGTGCATCTTATAGTCTGGAAAAATAAAGTATATATCAAGAAGAAAAGCCATTCATTTTAGCATTGAACAAGTTCTAATGACTTCCCAGAGAGGTTTCAGAATAGTGATGGGGCAAACACCTGATGGTAAGTATCAAAAGGTGAGAGGGTAGTAAGGAAACAGAGGCAGTGAGTATGGAAAATTCATTTGGGAAGCTGAGTAATGAGAGGGGGGAAAGGTTGGGAGAGAGACAGGAAGGAGAGAAACAGAGGACAGAGAAGGGGAGAGAGGAGGCTTGTCTGTGTCATTA
Organism: Tonatia bakeri; assembly: GCA_004024845.1. Lineage (NCBI taxonomy): Eukaryota > Metazoa > Chordata > Mammalia > Chiroptera > Phyllostomidae > Tonatia > Tonatia bakeri. Next base: position 61,304 of record PVIA01001238.1, read on the forward strand.
AAAAGGAAGACATTATGAAGAGTGAAAGATACAGGTGTGCACTTTAGAGATCCAAATCTCAGAGGAGGGGATCCCTTGCATGGAGATCCCAGGAAGAAACATGAGGCATAGAAGGGAAACTCTTCACTGTACACTTAGAGAATGAGAACGAGAGCAAACCAGCATAAATTGAATAACTACCAGATGCCAAATATTTTGCATATCTCTCTTACTTGAAATGCTTATCCCTGGGTAAGCATTACCAGGATTTACAAGTGAGAAAAATGAGACTAAAATAGATTTTGTCATCCATGGCCAGATCGCCAATGGTTACAGAGCTGGTATTAGGATTCAGCTGTGTCTGTGTCAAAATTAAAGTTCTTTGCCCTTTAAAACTACATCCAGTAGAGGATGGGGGAGGTAAGTATCCCTATTAAGAGAGAGAGGGTTAGTGATGCAGTGGGACTAGAATTTCAGGATCAGCTGAGGAAACCCCAGGACATGGTTGCAAATATAGCACTACCCAGCCCCCATGGTAGAAGTTAAAACTTTAGCGATGCCTCCCAGAATACTCTTTAGCACTAGCAGAGGAACAAATGGAGTAGATGAGGATAGCAACCCAAGCATAAGGACCTGTCAAGAGAGGGCATCTGGGGTGTTCAGAGAGACAGAGCCGCAGGTTGAAGCTAGGCATTGGTTCAGGTGAATGATAAATGGTAAAGGCCAAATGATCAGACTATATGGTGAAGGAAAGAAGCTCAGGAGGTATGAAGATGGCTTAGCCAGTCATTTTCTTCATGATTTAGCTACATTTCCACACCTCTCCTAGGACTCGGTACTCTGACTGGATCAGACATTGTTAAGTACTTATTCAAATGAGCAAAATTCTCGTCTCTTCTTTGCTCATGTTGTCATTACCTGGAATGCTTTACTCCTCTCCCATCTTCTTTTTTATTTTTATTTTTTGCTTTGCTCAGGTTTCAGGTTAGATGACAAGTTATCCAGAACATTTCCTGATGACACACCCAGACTGAGATGGATCCTTTCTGTTGAATCCTAGACTTACTTTATGATGTGATTATCATTGTATTACAATTGTTTACTTAATTGTCTATCTCTGCACTCTGAATGGAATGTTTCATGAATGGCAAGACCATGGTAATTGTTACCTCCTCCAGCTCCAGGAGCTTTGTATAGTTTCTGGCACATGATAAGGGCTCCATAAATGTTTGTTGAAAGAATGAATAAATAAATTATTTCAAAAAATCTATTTTATTGTACCTCTTCTTCTCTACATGAAGTTGCTCCTCTTAGTATTGCTTAATCTCTAATTTTTTTTTCCTTTGGGGAGAGTACTTAATTAGCATCTATATGAAGAATATTCCCAGCATTACCTTACCAGTCAGCATCTCCTTAGATGTTCTGTACATTTTCACCTGGACAATGCAAAATCAAATATCCAAATTAGAGCTCCTATTACGTGAAAAATTATTTTCTCCCTTGAATGCCCTATTCATATGAATGGTAATAACATTGTTCTTCTGGCTACCCAGTGATAGCCCTCTCTTGCCTTCTCATAGTCTGAGTACTAGTGGTTTCCAGGACATCCCCCTTGTTTAGGATCTTATTATTACATATCTGGATTATACAGGGAAAGAATCTACTATTTCAACAAATGATGCTAGCACAATTGGATGTTCATATGGAAAATAATATTGTATCTATCTAATGCCATGTATGTAACAAAGTTAATGTAAAATGGATCATAGACCTAAACATAAGATCTCAAACTATAAAATTCTTAGAAGAAAACAAAGATAAGCATAGATGTCCAGGATAGAAACCTAAAGCAAAAATTAAAAAAGAAATGATAGATAAGTTGAACTTAACCGCAATTTTAAATATTGTGCTTCAAAAGATATCAGTAAGAAAGTAAAAAGACAAAGTGAGAGTAAATATTTGCAAATCATACATTTGATAAGGGACTTATATTGAGAATAAATAAATATCTAAATAACTTACAACTCAGTAATAAAAAGACAACACAATGATCTTAATAGACATTTCTCCAAAGAGGATATAGAAATGACCAATAAACATGAAGAGATTCTCAATACTACTAGTAATTAGGGAAATACAATGAGATACCACTTCACACCTACTAAGTGGTTATACTCCAAAGGACAGACAATAAGAAGTGTTGGCAATGATATGTAGAAATTGAAACTCGTAAAATGCTGGTAGGAATATAAAATGGCATTGCTATTTTGGAAAAAATGTTTGACAGTTCCTCAAAATATTAAATGTAAGATGATCTTATGATTCAGCAATTCCATTCCTATGTCTACACAAAAAATTGTACAAGAATATTTATAGCATTATTTATAATAGCATAAAAGTGGAATCAGCCTAAGTGTTCAACTGAAGAATGGGTAAAGAAAATGTGGATGAATAAAATGTAGGTACAACATGGGTTAATGAACCTTGAAAACATTCTGAGTGAAAGAAGCCAGTCGCAAAAGACTACATACTATATCATTCAATTACTATGAAATGTCCAGAATACGCAAATCTATAGAGACATTAAGTAGATTACTGGTTGCTAAGGACTGAGGAGGTAAAGGATGGAATGAGAATTGCTTGCAAATGGGTGCAAGATTTTTTTTAAGGGAAAAACAAAACTGTTCTAAAATTGGTGCCAATGTCTGACAACCTGTGAATATACTAAATAGCACTAACTTGCCCAGTTCAAATGAATGGATTTTATGGTATGTGAATTATATCTCAATAAATCTACTTTAAAAAATGACTCTAGATCATTCTTTTTATCTCTTCTATTTCTGATCCATCCAGCCTGCTGCCACTAGTTTGCCCACCATTTGGTGCTTTGACATTTCTGCTCAGCACCCATCAGTTGCTCTCCATTGACTCTAAAGTCCTCAGTTCCTTCATTTGCCATTTGAGGATCTTCATGTCCCAATCTCAGTGTGCTTTTTTGTTGACACTTTTATCTGCTTTTCCACATTAATTCTCTGGATTGGCTTATTCTCTGTCCCCATACTTTTGTACTCATCAGTCTCTTTATCTAGAATTCCCCCCTTAATTTTTTATTAATCTAACTCCTGCCCCTCCTTCAAATTCCATCTCTTCAATGCCAGTTTCCTTGGTTCATGTAATTCTCAGCAATTTCTCTACCTCAGAATCTGGCACTACTCATTTTGTACTTACCATATTCTACCTCTGTGGTGAGTAGAGTGTTATATTCCAAATTATTTAGTAACAAAGATAAGAAAGTCAACACACATATTCACAACCCTCCCCAGTTGTAATTCTTTTGCTGTTATAATTTGGAAATAATTTACTAATGAGTTTAAGGTACAAGGGAGTGATAACTCTAAAATATAACTGATTTAAAATACACTGAATTCTTAAAACTGGACAATGCCATGTGTAATGTTCTCTCACTAGCAAGAGTATTTACTGACTGATAATGAATACTGGAAAAGATGAGTTGAAGAGAAAAAAAAAATTCTTATCTTCTGGGCAGTCTAGACCCCAATTCTTTATTTCTTATATAAAATGATCTCTTAGTATAAAGAAATGGCCTAAGGTATTAGGACCATAGTGATACTATGAGATAATTTATATCTTTTCTTATAATGTCTAGCTTTTTTTTGTTTTAGGCTATTTTTAAATTATTTTTATTGATTATGCTATTATAGTTTTCCCAATTTTTTCTCCCTTTATTCCCCCTCTGCCCTGCCCCCCCCCAACCTTCCAGCATTCCCCCCACCCTTAGTTCATGTCCATGGGTTGTACATATAAGTTCTTTGAGTCCTTTGTTTCCTATACCATCTTTTGTCTCTCCTCATCTATTTTATGCATACTAATTATGCTTCTTCTTCTCTGTACTCTTCCCCCCTATTTCTCCCTTCCCTTTCCCCACTGAAATCCCTCCATGTGATGTCCATTTCCCTGATTCTGTTCCTGTTCTGGTTGTTTGCCTAGTTTTTGTTTTCACTGTTTTTCTTTTCTTTGAGGTTCATTTGTTGATAGTTGTGAGTTTGTTGTCATTTTACTGTTCATATTTTTTATCTTCTTTTTCTTAGAGAAGTCCCTTTAACATTTCATATAATAGTGGCTTGGTGATGATGAACTCCTTTAACTTGACCTTATCTGGGAAGATTTTATCTGCCCTTCCATTCTAAATGATAGTTTTGCTGGATAGAGTAATTTTGGATGTAGGTCTTTGCCTTTCATGACTTCAAATACTTCTTTCCAGCCCCTTTTTGCCTGCAAGGTTTCCTTTGAGAAATCAGCTGATAGCCTTATGGGCACTCCTTTGTAGCTAACTCTTTCCTTTCCTCTGGCTTCTTTTAGGATTATCTCTTAATATTTAATCTTGGATAACTTAATGATGATGTGCCTTGATATATTCCTCTTTGGGTCCAACTTCTTTAGGATTCTTTGGGTTTCTAGGACTTTCTGGAAGTCTATTTCCTTTGCCAGATTGGGGAAGTTTTCCTTCATTATTTGTTCAAATAAGTTTTCAACTTCTTGCTATTGTTCTCCTCCTGGCGCCCCTGTAATTCAAATATTGGAACACTGTAGGTTGTCTTAGAGGTTTGTAAGATTCTCTTTGCTTTTTTGATTCTTGTTTTTTCATTTTGTTCTGGTTGGATGTTTATTTTCTCCTTTCATTCCAAATTGTTGCTTTGAGTCATGGTTTCCTCTCTGTCACTATGGTTCCCTGAATAGTTTGCTTTAATTCACTTACATTATCCTTCATTTGTTTTTTCATTTTTCAACCAAGCTCAATCAGTTCTGTGAGTATTTTGATTACCAGGGCTTTAATTCTCTATTAGATAGATTGGCGATCTCTTCCTCGCTTAGTTCTCTTTCTGAGGCTTTGCTTTGTTCTTTCAGTTGGGTCATATTTCTTCATCTTGGTGCAGCTGATAAGGTGTAAGGGGGTGGGACCTTCGGTACTCACCTAGGCAGGGCAACTCTCCTTGCTGCGCTGGAGTGCTGCCTGTGGGGGAGGGGACAGAGAGGGAACAGTGCAGCTCACCTGCTTGTCTCTAGTGCCCTTTTCTATGAACTCTCATGTGAGACTGGGAGTTTCTCCCACTGCCACTACCATTGTAGTCCACAGTCAGCTCTGAGTCTCAGCTTTCCCCTTAAGTCAGCCCCTCCCACACAGCCTGAGGAACTCGGCAGCCAGCCCTGCCCCCATGGTCTGCTGTGTTGCTGTGTTTTTCTGATTTGACCCTCGTGGTCTGCCGCCTTATTGGTCTGGTTGTTATAGTTGTTTTTTTCTTTAATTCCTTGGTTGTTGGAGTGATATGCAGTTTGATTTACTGGTATTTTTGGTTGTTTATTAATTTTAGATTGGTTGTTATCCTCCTTTGGGTTGTGCAAGGAAGTAAAGGGTTTCTACCTATGCCTCCATCTTGGCTGGAACTCTTATAATGTCTAACTTGAGAAAACACCTCAAATATCATAATTCCTAGACTAGGCCTGAGACAAGAAAATTGTCTTCATTAGGCAAAAAGTGCTATCATAGCATTAATAGTGACAAGTATTTAGTACTTATTATTCAGGCCTTATACTTACATGAATTTTCTTATTTAATCCTCAAAATAAAACTCTGAGATACACATTATTATTCTCATTTTATATAACTTGTCTGCCTGAGTTCAGATTAGGTTTGAATGTAAATAAGGGAAAACTTTAAAATAATAGTCAAGTCAGAAGTGTATTTTTCTGTCATGTAAATGTGCAGAGGTGTTTGTACAGGATTTGGATAGCACATTTGAAGACTGGTCTGCTGCCAGTCTTCAGACTGGAGACTTCTATCACTTCCCCATTGTGTCATCCATTGGGTGTGACCTTTAGATAAATCATTCAGGGTGGGGTCCACGTGTTAAGGCAATAGGATTGAGGAAAGGATGAAAAATAAGAGGCAAGATATACTTGAAGTATATCTAGGCAAGAAGTATATCAGACTTCTTTTCAGGAAAGTTATCAGAAATTGCTCATAAAACACTTTCATTGAAACTGGACAGTATTGTCAAATGGGACCAAATAATGGAATTAGCTGCAAGGAAGGCTAGGGAATGTAGTCTGCATTCTGGTATTAATGTGTCTAACTAAAAATTCTATTATACAAAATGGTGAGCTTTACCATTTGCTCACCATTTTGGGTATTACCAAATGCTCATGGCTACTGGGACACTGGGCATCATCAAAGTTCCTACTGTATCATCAGGTTACAAGCAGCTAGTGAGTCATGGGACCAAAATCAAATCTGATCTCTCTTCAGAGCCCATGGAGCCCATGTGTTTGAAAGTGCTTCCTACGCACCTGGATTATTCATGATGAGATGTTTAAGTTTGGAAGAGAGGTCAAGATAAAGAGTAGGGTATTTACAATATTAACTAAATTTATCCAGTATCCCATGAGGCTTCTATTTTTTGAACAAAGGCTTTAGGTCACCCATGAACTCCAGAGGGGTATTGAAAACTCCCAGAGTTCCTGTGTAGGTCAGTCACAGCTTTGCCATGATTCATATCTTACTTTTGTTCTCAGTATGACCTGGCTTTGGAGACAGAATAATGGTCATACATTTTTCATTTATGGTGAATCACAAAATTGGTTTTCTAGTCATTAATAGTAAACATAATTGCACTGCTCAAATTCTTCCTCAAAAAACTGTATTGCAGAGACAAACAATACAATTTCTTATTTATATCTGGAGTAAAAAATATCTAACTTTAGCTTTATAGAAGTTCAGAAGGTACTACAGGTCTTTCAGGCCTGTCTTTTATCCTGGTTATTTATTTATTTATTTATTTATTTATTTATTTATTATTGTTCAAGTACAGTCGTCTCCATTTCCCCCTACTCCTCCCCACTACCCCAGCCATCCCCACCACTCATCATCAATCCTACCCTATTTTGGCTTTGTCCATGTGTCCTTTATAAATGTTCCTTGACAACCCTTCCTCCAACTACTCCAATATCCCTTTGCCCCTCCCCTCTGATTACTGTCAGTTTGTTCTTCATTACAGTGTTTCTGGTTATATTTTGCTTGCTTGTTTGTTTTGTTGATTAAGTTCCACTTATAGGTGAGATCATATGGTATTTGTCTTTCACCACCTGTCTTATTTCACTTAGCATAATCCTCTCCAGATCTATTCATGCTGTCACAAAGGGTAGGAGCTCCTTCTTTCTTTCTGCTGCATAGTATTCCATCATGTAAATGTATCATAGTTTTTTGATATACTCATTTACTGATGGGTACTTAGGCTGCTTCTAGCACTTGGCTATCATAAATTGTGCTGCTACGAACATTGGGGTGCATAGGTTCTTTTGAATTGCTGTTTCAGGATTCTTAGGGTATAGCCCCAGCAATGGAAAGCCAGGTCAAAAAGTAGTTCCATTTTTAGTTTTCTGAGGAAATTCCAGACTGTTTTCCACTTTGCCTGCACAAGTCTGCATTCCCACCAACAGTGCACTAGGGTTCCCTTTTCTCCACCACCTCGCTAGCACTTGTTTATTTGCTTATGATGGCCATTCTGACCTGTGCAAAGTGATATCTAATTGTGGTTTTGATTTGCATCTCTCTGATGGTTAGTGATGTTGAGCATCCTTTCGTATGACTCTGGGCCCTCTGTATGTCCTCCTTGGAGAAGTGTCTGTTCAAGTCTTTTGCCCATTTTTTAATTGAGTTGTTTGTCTTCCTCGAATGGAGTCATGTGAGTTCCTTATATATTTTGGAGATCAAACCCTTGTCTGAAGTATTATTTACACATATATTTTCCCATGCAGTTGGTTTCCTTTTTCATTTTGCTGATGTTTTCTTTAGACATGTAGAAGTTTTTTATTTTGATGAAGTCCCATTTGTTTATTCTTTCCTTCATGTCTCTTGCTCTAGGGGACATATCAATGAAAATAGTGTTGTGTGGAATACCTAAGATTTTCCTGCCTATGTTCTCCTCTAGGATTTTTATGGTGTCATGACTTATATTTAAGTCTTTTATCCATTTTGAATTTATTTTTGTGTATGGTGTAAGTTGGTGATCGAGTTTCATTTTTTTGCACAACGTAGCTATCCAGATCTCCCAACACCATTTGTTGAAGAGGTTATTTTTACTCCATTTTAAGCTTCAGCAATGATTTCTTTTTAAGTAAAAGCTACAAAGTTTAAAGTGATGTTTACTTTGTCCTGTGAAATTTCTAGTTACCTGGTATTTTCTCATGTTTCTCTGTTTCTTTCCATTTTAGGTGACTTTTAATCCCTTAATTCAGAAAGTGGTCTCTGAAAAAAGACTTTCACTATTTCCTAGCTGTGGGACTTTGAGTAGATTACCTAAGTGTAAAAGCTTCCCATTCCTCATCTATAATAAAAACATTTCCTAGTGTTGTTGTAGGAATTAAACAAGAATATACTTTGTAAAATATGTGGAATAGTGCCTGGTACAAGTTATGTATTGTTTTCATAATTATTATGTTTTTCTGACTATCATCCTGGTTTTATATCCTCCCCTATATATCAAAGAGTGATTTTCTAACCATTGATTATTCTGGACATCCAAGATGGATACTCTTCCTGTCCAACAAACCAGAACACGTACAGACCAGTTAGTCAGTAGTAAGTTCTGACTGAGAATTCCTGGTTCAGCTGAGTCAGTCTTTCTGCCCTGTGGGAAAAGCAAAGATTTTGGCATCACCAGGATATGTTTTTTTTTTCTGGCTTTATATCTTATTATTGATGCTATCTTAGATGTCTTTCTTATTTATTCTGAGCTTTTTGTCACTTCATCTGTTAAACACAAATGATAATCACACCTAATTTGCAAGGTTGTAGGAAAAATCAAAGATAATAAATATAGTACCTAATACTAGTCCCCAGTTGTAAATATTATTAGTGCATGGTATCATTCGGATAGAATGAACTAGTTGGGTAAGGTGGGTTGGGTAAAAATAAAGTAAAGTAATATGGCCAAATGGCTGTGGGTAGCTGTAGAAAGATATTCCACATTAGATCCAACCCAAGTCAAAGAAAATTTCTTAATTTCTTTTTTAAATACTACAGAAATGTAGCTTTCATTCAAACTGTCTGGAAGCCTAAGGGGAGGGACACATGTTTTCAGCTGTCTCTTGATTCTCCCCAGGCTTCTGCTTATTTGCTCCTCTTTGCTCTAATAGGCCTTTCCCTTCACAGTTCTATCTAGATTATGAAAACATTAATCCTATTTGCAAAAATCTCTTTTTAGTCTACATCTCATAACAAATGTAAGATTATCTGCGTCTAGATACACATAAAGACTGTATAGTGGAGGAATGAGCATTGAACAGGGAATGAATCCATTGGATTTTTCTTAACTGTAAACCATGTGACCTTTGATAGGACTGTCAGCTTTTTTGAGGCTCCATTGCTTTGCGTTGAAACTGAGAAGCAGAATCAATTATTTGTAACATCTCCACAATGGTGAGATTAGTTAATTATCCCAGATTTTTAACTTGCAAACTTATTTTCTAAATCATTGAGTTTTCTTATGTAGGTACTTACTCTATAATACCTATTAGATCACCAAACTTTTCTCTTACTACAAATGGTACTGTCAAATTTTATTTCTACATGGACAACTTCTGTATGTTGCTGGCAGTCCAGATTTTACTTTCTTGTAATTCATTATGAAACCTTACAAAAAGCCTTACAGACAAATGCATCACCATTCACCAAACCCAATTCTTACGGGTTTGAGTTACACTCACCTCAATTCATACTTCTATTTTCCTTCATCCTCATCCACCCATTCATTTCTTCATTCATTTACTCTTTCATAAATTTATTGGAGGCTTACCATATAATTATGTTCAAGGTGTTGTGTGGTATATCTCTCTTGGTGGAGTTTAGTTACTGGTACAGAGCAGGTAAGACATGCATATAATTATCAAAATGGATCTCCAATGTCCCAGAGGCACTGTAGCCTACTGTGTAGTAAGTCAGATTTGGAGTAAAATCAAGGGTATGTGACCTTGGGCACATTAGTTAACCTCTCTGAAGCTAGATGTCTTCATTTGTTAAATAGAGGGGAATTATAGCGCCTTTCTTGCTGGTTGTTGTGAGCATTTAATGAAACAATGTATATAAAAGGTTGGTTTAGTCATCAACACATGGTATTGCTCACTTATTATTTTAATCTGCAGTAATTTGTAAATTTGATAAAATGCACATTTGAATTCTGTGCTAAATATGGTCAATGTACACAAGCCATAGAGTAAACCCAGCATTTTCACCTCAATGAGATAATGGAATTTTTGTTTGTTTGTTTTCATCACATGTACAGTAACTTTCATTAAGCATTTGAAGTGGCCACTAAATATTACTTAGTGGCCACTAAGTTTTTCATAGAAACTGACAACTTAACTCTAAATTTAATCCATAAATACAAAGGACCTAAGCCAAACAACTCTGGAATAAAGTGCCAACTTGGGGGACTATAACCTATTACATTCTGATTTGGGGATTTATGTAATGCTACATTAATAGAAACTAAATGTTATTGGCCTTAAGAGAGACAAAAAGATCAATGAAAAATAGCACTGAAGCCAGAAATAGAGACACATACATATATGGACAATTTATTTTTGGCAAAGGCTTATATAAAGGCAATTCATTAAAGTAAGAACAGTATTTTCAACTAATGGTGCTAGAACAGTTGGATATCCATATGAAAAAATTATAACCTTGCTTCATACCTCTCAATATACTGCATTAAACAATTAAACAAAATAGGTCATAGACTTAAGTGTTAAATCTGAAACATGAAAGTCCTAGGAGAAAACATAAGAGAAAATCTTTGTTATCTTGGGTTAGGGAAATATTATTTAGATATGACACCAAATCCATAATCCCAAAAAACAAAAAAAATAATACATTTTATCAAAATTAAAAATTTATGCTCTTTAATATATACTGTTAAAAGAACTAAAGACAAACAGAGACTGGTATAAAATTTTGCATATCATACATCTGATAAAAGAATTGTACTCAGAATATATATATCTTTTAAAAAATTATCCAAACTCAGTAATAAGATTTAAAAATGCACAAATTTAAAAAGTGCAAAGATTTAAAGATATCTTACCAAAGAAGATAAATGGATGGTAAATAAACATATAAAAAGATTCTCAATATCTTTAGTTATTAGAGAAATTAAAACCACTACATATCTATGAGAAAGCATAAAGATAAAAAGACTGAAAATAACCAAGTGTTGGTAAAGATGTGGAGGAAATGGAATTCTTACACATTGATGATGGGAATAAAAAATGGTGAAACTACTTTTAAAAAGTTTGGTAATACCCTAAAAAGTTAAATATTACCAAGCATATGAGCTAGCCAGGGATGTCCAGTACTTTGGTATCTCTGGGCCACATTGGAAGAAGAAGAGTTGTCACACATTAAATACATTGTGACATGTAGACTTCTGGCCAAGATGGAGGCATAGATAGATACACATTGCCTCCTCACAAACCAAAAGAAGGACAACAACAAACTCAAAAACAAAAAAATAACCAGAACTGCTAGAAAATCAAACTGTATGGAAGTCCAACAATGAAGGAATTAAAGAAGAAATATTCATTCAGAATGGTAGGAGAGGCAAAGATAGGCAGCCAGGGTGGAGAGGACTCGCAAAAAGGTAGTGGCTGGAGGACCGAGGCGGGCAAGGCAGCAGCTGATGGTCCAGGGCAGGTGAGAGGGTGGCTAGCATAGCAGGCGGTCTTACACTGACATTCAGATAAACCTGGAAGAACAACTGGGGAGTCAGACAGACTGTGCAATCTAGGGTTCCAGAGTGGAAAAATAAAGCCTCAAAACCTCTGACTGAAAAACCTGTGGGGGTTTAGCTGACAGGAGAAACTTCTAGCCTCACAGGAGGATTCATTGGAGATAGACACAGGGTCCTAGAACATACACAAACCCATCCACCCAGGAATCAGCATCAGATGGGCCCAATTTGCCTGTGGGTAGCAGTGGAAGTAACTGAAAGCTGGTGGAGAGCTCGATAAGCTGCATTGTTCCCTCTCTGACCACTCCCCCACATGCAGTGGCACAACCCAGTGATGTGGGTTGGCCCGCCCTGGTGAATACCTAAGGCTCCATCCCTTACTATGTAATAGGCACAATGAGACAAAAAAAAAAATATGGCCCAAATGAAAGAATACATCAAAGCTCCAGAAAAAATACAACTAAGCAATGAAGAGAGAATCAACCTATCAGATGCAGAGTTCAAAACACTGGTAATCAGGATGCTCACAGAAATGGTGGACTATGGTCGCAAAATAGAGGAAGGAGTGAAGGCTATGAAAAGTGAAATAAAGGAAAATGTACAGGGAACCAACAATGATGAGAAGGAAACTGGGACTCAAAACAATGGTCTGAAGCAGAAGGAAGAAAGAAACATTCAACCAGAGCAGAATGAAAAAACAAGAATTCAAAAAAATGAGGAGAGGCTTAGGAACCTCCAGGACAACTTTAAACATTTCAACATCCAAATCATAGGGGTACCAGAAGGAGAAGAGGAAGATACTGAAAACTTATTTGAACAAATAATGAAGGAGAACTTCCCTGATTTGGCAAAGGAAATAGACTTCTAGAAAGTCCAGGAATCTCAGAAAGTCACAAAGAAGATGGACTCAAGGAAGCACACACCAAGGCACATCATCATTATATTACCCAAGATGAAAGAGGAGAGAATTTTAAAAGCAGCAAGAGGAAAGGAGACAGTTACGTACAAAGGAGTTCCCATAAGACTGTCAGCTGATTTCTCAAAAGAAACCTTGCAGGCAAGAAGGGGCTGGAAAGAAGTATTCAAAGTCATGGAAGGCAAGGACCTACATGCAAGATTCCTCTATACAGCAAAGCTATCATTTAGAATGGAAGGGCAGATAAAGTGCTTCTCAGATAAGGTCAAGTTAAAGTAGTTCATCATCACCAAGCCCTTATTATATGAAATGTTAAAGAGACTTCTCTGAGAAAAAGAAGGAGATCAAAATACAAAAAATAAAATGACAACAGACTCACAGCCATCAACAACTGAATCTAAAAAACAAAAGCAAAATCGAACTCAGCAAACAACTAGAACAGGAATAGATTCATAGAAATAGAGATCACATGGAAGGTTATCAGTGGGGAGGTGGTAGAAGGGGTGTGGGGGAAAAGGTACAGGGAAAAAGAAGAATAAATGGTAGGTACAAAATAGATGGGAGGCGGATTAAGAATAGTATGGGAAATGGAGAAGTCAAGGAATTTATATGTATGACCCTTGGATATCAACCAGGGTGGGGGAATGGTGGTGGGAGGGGGGTACAGAGCAGAGGGGAATAAAGGGGAGAAAAAAATGAGACAATTGTAATATAATCAATAAAATATATTGAAAAAATGAAAATAAATTAACTTAAATAGGGTTTATGATACTTTTGCAAATGTTTTCTCCTATTAATGAAAATTAGTCATAGTCCAATGAATTAACAAATAAAGAGAAGAAAGTAAAATACCACTACATTTTTACATCTCAATAAGGGCACTAAAATTTGTTAGAATAAATAAAGCAAGAATTTCATATATATTTTTTCTCTTATTTGAAAATTACTAAAAGGGAACTGACAATTCCTAAAACACATACATACATATATACATACATACATACATTGCAACATATAATCACAAAAAATATCATAATGTTTTAAGTAAATTTATGATTTTGTGTTGGGCTGCATTCACAGCCATCCTGAGTCCACATGTGGCCCGTGAGCCTTAGGTTGGACACCCCGATAGGCATTATCCTCATAGATATACACCCAACAGAAATGAAAGAGTATATTCACAGAAATACTTGTACACAAATGTTCATGGCAACTTTATTTTTAATGGCCCCAAACTAGAAACAACTAAATATCCATCTATAGGTAAATGCATTATTGAATTGTAGTATACCTATATAATAGAATACTACTCAGTAAAAAAAAGGAATGAACTATGTATATATAAGATGACCTAGATAAATCTCAAAATAATTAGGCCAAAATAATTAGGTGAAATAAGTCAGACAAAAAAAGAACACAGACTCTATAACTCAATTTATATGAAGTTCTAAAAAATACACACAAAACTAAAACAGCCAAAAAGAGTACAGTGTTTACTGTGCTGGGGGTGGTTGGAGAAGCTAGAGGAAAGCAGAATCACAACAGGGCACAAGCAGACTTGGGGAAATGATGAATATCTTTTCTTAACCGTGGTGATAGTTTCACAGGGAGATGGATATACATACCAAACTTACAGTCAGATATTTCCAATATATGCACTTTATCATATATCCATTATATATTGATAAAGAGGGTTTTCTTCCTGTTCCAAATGACAAAAAATGCAAGGAAAAACAGAAACCAGTGGGAAAAGAGGAAGACCAAATATGGGTTGACTCTATAAAAGAAGCCATAGGCAAGATTCTATAGGAGGGGATCAGAACTCTGAGGACAGGACATTGTGGACATCTCTCATCCATAGGTTTGTCAGGAGTCAGAGCCGACTCAAAGGCAGGTAACAAAAGCTGTTTTTTTTTAACGTTCCTTTCTATTCCTAGTTTGGTTTTTCATCACAAATGGATACTAAAAACTGTAAGATAATTTCTGCTACTTCTTTTAAGATTCATCATAAGCTTTTCCTCCTTTGCTTATGTGTAAATGACAAAGAAGCACCCCATTTTGGGATTTTTATTACTGCTTTTTTAATCTCAGTTAATAAGGTAATGCATCCTTTCTTATTAACAGTTTGTTCAGTGGTATCATACAGATTGAAACATGTTTCAGTGTCTTAATTTGTCAGTGTCTAATGCAAATGACTTCTACCTGTTTCTGCAGAATGCAAGTACCTAAAAACGTTGCTCTTTCATCCAACCTGCATGCTATGCCTTTCAGTATTTTACTTCTCTACAATTTAAAAGCCCCAAAACATTATTCATATATTTAACCAATGAACACATTTTTCCAAGTATTTAACAGTTTTTTTCCTTTCTTTTACTATTTCCTTTAGTTCATATATATTGTTGAAAATGCTCTTGATTTTTTACTTATCTGAAAATATTTTACTTTCATTTTATTGGGTATTCAATCCTTGCTTAGAAATTCTTTCCACATAATTTAAGACATAAGTCCTTTTTTTTTGTTGAGAAGCCAGTTATTATATTATTGTTACTTTTTGATATTTTTTAGCTGCTTTTAGGAATTTATCTTCATTTTGATTTTTAGCAGTTTTCTATGTTGTACATAGGTGTAATTTTCTTTTTATTGATTCTGTTCATTGTTGATAGTGCTTCTTATATCTATGATTTAATATTTCTCATTTGTTTTGGATAATTATCAGGTATTATTGCTTCAGATATTACTTTTGCATATTCTTTTTTATCATTCTGGTATTTTAATTAAATTTAACTAACAGTGTCTTTCTATAGTTCCTTTATTTTATACAATCTCTTTACATTTCTATTTTTTCTCTCTTTATTAAAGATATCTTCTGCTTTAACTTTCAGTGCATTAATTTCTCTAATCAGCTATATAATATTTGCTGCTAAAATTATTCTTTGATTTTCTAATTTCAATTATTTTTTGTCTTTTATTTTAGAATTTACCTTTGACTCTTAAAAAAATTCTTGTTATCTCTAATAATTCTCAATATTTTTGGTTTTTCCTTTTTTTCTGGAACACATTAAACATAGTTAAATTCTATATATCTTCATTCTCATGTGTTGAGATATTTTGATTATGATTCATCTAACAGTAGGTAAAAACATATGACAATGTATAAATTTTTTAAGTTAAAACTCTATGAGTAATTAGTGGCCTAAAGTTATCTTTGTCTAAAAAATATTGTTTGCTTCTGCCATACAGTTAGTATGGATACTAGCAATTCCAGATCTTCCTACCTAAGTGTCAAAGAATAAGGTAATTTGAAGCTAAAGACCATATAAGTCCATGTCTACTTCTTATTTACCCCTTATTCCTAGGGCCTAGTCCTTCATGTCCAACCAAAGGCATGGTGGTTTTATCAAGCTCCTCATAGAAGGTTCTGACCTTCCACTGTTATGTTCCTGCTCAGCTTCTGAGCCTTTCTGCCTCTTCTTTCAGAATTGGCAGGCATTCCTAGGGTACATTGGCCCTAAGTGCCAACTTCATCTCTCTTAATTTCCCTTTGCTTCTAAATTGTGACCTCACAATTGTTCACTATTTTGTTAGCTGTTAGATAGTTTCAGAGACATGATTTTAATATTTTGCCCAGTTTTCTATTTTTTGGTATTTCTCTAGAGGTGTTTGATCTCATTTACCTAGACCACACTACCAGAAACAGAAGCTTTATTCCAGTCTTTTATTTTGTTTCCTCTTAGTCTTCTGAATCTCAGTTATTCAAGCTTTCCTCCTACAAAAGTTCCTACCTCCTAGAGTATTTTTTTAAAGATAGAATATTGAAAATGCAAGAAAATGTATATGGTGGACTCCCTTGGTTTCCCTTCTTTGCAAATAAAACCTCATTTTTATTCTTGCAGCAATTGATCAACCCCAGGGAATGATGTTTTGATTAATTTAAGCCAAATACAATAATCTTATTCCCTCTGATAAATGACTTAGATTTGGTCATTAGGTCATAAGAATAAGTCTTCTGGGAAATTGGTATTATCACCCCCTTCACCTTCACTAAAAGACAGAGCCACACCTTTTATGTTTCCCCCACTTTCTAATTTTTGAGATACTGTTTTGTGAGACTGCATCACAAGAATTGTTGCAGCCAACCTGTGATAATGAAACACCAACACATAAATGACTGTATGACAGGTTAGCAGTATAAGCCATTTCTTGTTGTCATTGTCAGGCTTCTGTACCAATCGTTCAATCTTCCTAACCCTGGATTTATTATAATTTACAATAATGAATCCTTATTATTATTACTTTTAATCGAGTTGTTATTTGCAGCAAAACATATCCCAATGGATATGGTAAACTTGAATTGCATTCTTGATGTTTCTAAGGAAAACATCTCTCTCTGGGCCAATTGCCCACATTCTGTGCAGACAGACATTCTATGGCACAGCTTGGATGTCTTCTGTTCCCAAGAAACAAGCCTATTCTTTGTTCCTTCAGTACTTACTGAAATTTCCTTTTCTCTTCTGTCCTGTTTGTTTCTGCCTCCAATGCTAAAACTGCCAACTTTGTTTTTTCCTGGGTTGAGCCTCTCATTATGCTTGTGTTAAACCATGGGCAGTTTTTTTTTCCATGTCAAGGAAGTTTTATTTTTTCCCTCTAGATGAATAATCCCTCCTTCCTCAAATATTTCAAAGAGGCATGCAATCATTTGCCTGAAACTGAGCCTTCAGTTAGTGACCAGGCAGCATTAATGCTGGAGGAGGTCAGTATTCTAGGGAGGGTGGGGTCAAGATTCTTAGAAAGGACAGGATTCTGTAACTAGGAACCTTCTCCTCTCAGTTATCCCTCTGCCTCTGTGTGAAAAATACTGGAGAGATGCACAAAATGATATGAAATTGCATGACAAAGTGAAATTATGTGTGTATTAATTATTTTGTTTATACATACTAGGTTTGCTTTTGCTTAGAAATGCTTGTGTAAAATCAAGCATGAGCCAAGCAGCAGCTGACTTCTACTGAGTTTTTCACTGAGGGCGATAGGGCCAGGATGTGAGAGATGGGGCTGGAATGAGCTCATCTGTGGTTGTGATTCTTTCACATTTGAACAAGTAACCCCTTCATTCTTCTGCAAGTAGCTTTGCGTGCTGATTTTTAAACAGTGTAAAAGGATGCCTCAGTTGACCCCATGAAAGAGCCTGGGGAAGAATTCAAGATGTGGAGAGTGGCTGCTGGGCACCAGCCCAAATACACAAGGGACAATTTTGTTCAATATGTTTAGGGAATGTTCCTAAAATTATCTTGTTAAAAATCTGCCATTCTCCCTTCTGGGCTGACAGTTGATAAAGAGTTTAACGAATATGCATTTTGATAGGCAGACAGCCACTTCTTCATTCGCTGGATTTGTCCTTCATCAGAGGGAGTCTGGACAAAGGACCCTTGTCATCATTCTGTGTCTACTTGACCAGAGAAGCCTTCTGAATTAATGTTTCAGTTGACCTATCTGTAGAGTCCACTAGGCCGGAATCTACAGAGGGAAGGGGAAGACACTGGCTATTAGCATTTGCAGTTTCCTGACAGACACTCCTGGGCAAAAAAGCTGGCTTTAGGCAACATGTTAAGTAGGTAGCTTGTTATCATCAACGTATTACTGCATATTTACTTAACATTCTGAAGCAGATATGTTTCATATCTAAACGTAAACCTGCTCTTCTCTCATCCCTATTGCAATCTGTGGCAACTCAATTTTTCCTGTTTAGCTCATTTTCATTTCTGGTCAGGACATACATACATGGTCTATCCAGAAGGTATCCAGGCATATGATATGAATAATAGAGATAAATACTGAAAAAGATACATGACACAAAAACATTGTATTATCCCTTTAAAGTCAGCAGTTGGGATCTCACACAGTTCTCCCAATTGCTATCAGTTGCCCCATTGTATTTTCCTGAATTACATCAAAGGTCTAAAAAATGTCTTCCCTTTCAAAGGTGATTTTAATTTGGGGGAAAACCAGAAGTTTCAGGGCACAAAATCTGGGATGTAGGAGGGCTGAGTCACCTGGGTGATTTGATGTTTGCAAAAAAACTCTGCATAAGATGTGATGCATGAGCAGATATATTGTGATGAAGCTGCCAATCACCAATTGCCCATAGCTGTGACCATTTTCATCACAGTGCATCTCTTAACCCATGAAGACCATTGAAGTAGTATTCTTTCTTAATTATTTGGCTTGGAGGGGCATACTTGTGATGGCCAATACTTTCTCAATCAAAGAACACAGTTATCATGGTCTTGATCTTGCTGTGGCTTTGCCATGCCTTCTTTGGGTGTGGAGAACCAGGTAATTTCCATTGGGATAACTGGGCCTTCATTTCCAGATCATGGCCATAGACACATGATTCATCTCTGGGTAAAACCTTCTTTAGGTAATCTGGTTCATTGGTAGCAGTTTTAATCAAATCATTAGCAACTGTAGCATGATGTTCCTTCTGCTCTATTAGAAGAAGCCATGGAACAAATTTTGCCATGACACATTTGATGCCAAGATTCTGCATCAAAATCTGGGACACAGTAGTTTTTGAAATCCCCAGATCAGCTTCTGGTTGTTATACTGTCAGTCAGGGATCTTTGTTGATTGCAGCCTGTACACATTCAACATTCTTAGGTGTTCTGCTTGTTGTAAGCCTTTTAGGACATGAATCACTTTCAACAGGTTCTCAACCATCTTTGAAGCATTTGTGCCACACTTTTATTTGCACTGCACTCATTGCATCATCCCCAAAAGCCTTCTGAATCATCCAAATAGTTTTCCTTGGAGGAATGTTCAAACTTAACATAAAATTTTATGCAGATTCGTTGCTCTACTGGCTCAGTCATTGTGAATGTGAGACCATACAGTACACATGCTCACTCAGTGGCATCTACCACTCCAAATGACTAATGTAGTGAAGTCATAATTGTTCATACATGCACATTCCAGTCCACTCTCATTGGCTGCCAGGTTACATAGATGTCACACAAACCATTCTCATTATATTAACAATGGCCAGACTTTTTCCAGACAGAACTTGTATGTCTGGAGATATAAGTCAGTTCAAGTTATTCCTTTGTGCAATCCTCCAGCTAACCCTCAAGGTCATATCTTACTGTTATCCCTCTCATTCACTCTGCCACACCATCTTTGCTACCACCTGCTCCTCTAACATGCCAGGAGCACTGTCACAGCAGGACATTTACATTTGTTTCCTTTGCCTGGAATGCTGTTCTCCTAGGTATTACCACTTCTTTCAGGTCTTTTCTTGTATGTCGACTTCTCTATTGATGCCTTCCCTACCTTTTATGTAATATTTTACCTCCCTTAATATCTCCCTGTGTTCTGCTTTTTTGCCATAACACTTATCATCATCTGGCAAACTATATTTTACCTATTTATTTTGCTTTTGTGTTCTTCCAACAGAATGTATAGTCACACTCATTCCTTTACATATCATCTCTGGCTCCTTTTGAGTTTTCAGTTATGATAGCAGAGATATGTGCTCTATGAGATTAAAACATTTACTATTTACCCCTTATAGAAAGTATGTTGCCAAACCCTGCTTTCAAGAATTTTACAGTGTAGTTGGGGAAATATGATAGTACTTTTGGAAGATAGTTCTCCGTGGATCTCATGTTTCAGCTAATCCTTTGAACAGAGTCATTGATTGCTGTTTTTAAATATATTTCTTTTCAGGAAAGTTTTTATAGCAAACAACCTTAGAAGGTATAGATTGTATCTTCCTGCAAAAGGAAGGGCAGGTATGTTACTAACTGTTATAAAAGATTTGAGTTCCCTAAGTTCAGGGTTTCTTTCCTGAAATGTAACCCAATATGTGTTCAGGTGTCACATGGCCTCTGAATCTTCCAGTGAGATTTGTGGATTAGGGAACCACTACAAGAAAATCTGATGTTCTGGCTGCTGCTTTTGCTGTGAGTAATAAAATATTTTGTCCTTGACAAGGTATTTCATGGCTTCTGCCAATATCCCTGAATCTATGGGAGACTAACTGGCTAGCTTGCAAGAAAGGTAAGATTCTTGACTCTTCATAATTCTTGATAATATTTTAAAAATATACTGAGAATGCAGAGTGGTAAGTGTTCAACCCCTAGGGTTGACTAGGAGAGAAGACTTGATAAGGGAAGTTTTATAGGAGAGAAAGGAACACAGATAACATTGTGAGTTAAAAAAAGGTGAGAGTTTATGGAATATATTCCTAAAGGATGTAGAAGGAAAGGGACCAAAGAATATGTATAGAGGAAGAACTCTAGATAAGAGAGAGGGTCATCTAAGCCACCCTATGAGGCATATTGGAAGAAAAAAGGGTGGGTGAACTAGATATTGATGGGAAGTTAATGCTTAAGTAAACAGGCAGAAAGGGAGAGGATAGTTTAGGTAAGGGAGGATTCCATGTTCTTGGTAGCTTTGAATGACATGCAAGCAGTACGGAGATGATCTTATAGGCCTTAGAGAATTGTTGGAGATTTACTAATAGGAATATAAAGCAATATGGTATTTTATAAAGATTAATTTGGGCCATGTGCCAAATACTTTGAGATAGTGAGAGTCAAGAATGAAAAGATTAGTTAGAAGATGTTTAAAAAATGTATAGTGTATCATTAACTATTTCTGATGGGTTGAATTCACAAAGAGTAAAAAATAAACAATCAAAGAAATAAAAAAAACCCTGTGTGTCCACAATTTCCCTTAAGAAATAAAACATAAACACAGTTGAAGCCCTCTGTGTACCCTTCTCTAGGCCCCCTTGTCACCCCATCCTCATCCCTTGCTGAGTAACCATGATAACTTTGGTATTTATGAATTCCATACTTTTAAAACATACTTTTACTAAATTATTTTCCTAAACAATGATATTATTTGCATGACTTAAAATATCTGTCAAAAGGATATGTTGAATATGTTCTCGTGATGTTAACCATTTTAGGACATGTTTTGTTGTGAAAATCACCCATGCTAATTTATGTAGCTTTAATTTATCCATTTTCACTGTTACATACTATTTTATTGTATGACTATACCAGAATTGATCAGTTCTCTTGTTCATGGGCATAAACATGCTTTCAAGTTTTTTCTTATTTTGATCAACACTGAGATGAAGATTTTGTAATTTCTCTGTGAATGTGTGTGAGAATTCTTAAGAGCATTATACTTGAGAATGGAATTTCTGTTAGTGGAAAAAATATGATAAAGATTAAATTAAAAAAGAATGGAGTTTCAGGATTATAATATATGTAATAGCCTAGGAGAAGTACTTGGATTAGACTAGATTTAGGTAATTGGAAAGAATGAAACATTAGTAAGGGACATTAGATAGCACTTGAGGACTCACAAGATGTAAGGGAAAATAAGTTAGATTTAGGAGTGACACTGAGGTTATGTGGCAGGGTATGGATCAGAAAAACAATGCTGCTTCAGACAGAAATAAGACTGTAAAGAGAATGCTTTCCTGAGGAAATAAATTTAAGGCATGTCTAGTGAGGTGGTTATGGGAATTGTGACATAGACAGTTTAGGTTTCTAGCAGATAATTTAAAATTAAATCATAAGAGATACAAATAGTGTTAGAAATATAATTTGTATGCTATTTTTATGGATGCTATAGTTAAAACCATGTGAGAGAAGGTGACTAGGATAAGAAGAGAGCCAACAGAGCAGCATCAGTAAAGTGCAGTGACAGATTATGTTACCGCTGACAACTTGTACCTGCCTCCTCACAGGAGGGTCCTCACCCACTACCATGTGACCTTCTGTGCCTCCTGAGGAAGGAGTTTGCATCCCAGTTCCTTTGACCTGGGCTTGGCCACATGATGTGCTCTAGCTCATGGCATATGAGAAAATGTGAAGAATGTCATGTCCAAGCAGAAGTGTGAGAGACGTTCCTTTAGCCTAGGTCCCACAGCTGTAACCAACCTGCAGTCTGGATATGACATGGGAAAGAGAAAAGTATTTCTTACTGTAAATTACTGAGATTTGGGGGGGTGGAAATGGATGGGAGGTCATTACTTCACCCAAATTGACTAATTCTAGTTATAGGCACAGAAGCAAATTTTTCAGGGAGATAAGAACTGTTTGTGAAAAAATTAATGTAAATTTCTCTTAGTTTTGTATGAATTCTAGTTTAAAAAGAAAGAAAGAGAGATGTGGTAGAAACATCTAATACTCTCTCACATCCAATTCTTTCTCCCAAACAGAATTCTTAAAGTTAGCTATGACTGTAGAAGTTGCCTTAGACAATAAAATGTCTGCAAAAGTGCAGAGCAGAGGAGCTAGTGTGCAGTTCTCCATCTTCTCCCTCTCATGCTATTCACAGAAGCTACATAAACTATAATTGCTATACACTATACAATTACAGTATGGTAGAATATTCTTTACTTAAGACATTGAGTTGTCAACATAGAAGATATTTGTTCTAGAGACTTACCCTGCTCTGTAGCACATTTATTATGATCAATAAATATGCCTTGTTTTCCTGAAATGCTTATGTTGTTTGTTATTGCAGCATAGCCTAGCATATCCTGGCTACATGACTTGGTATTCTGGAAAGCAACATGGTTGAAGAAAGGTATTTCCACAGTAGATGAAAACTAAAACAGATGTGGGGATAGGTGGGATGGTAGGGAGTGGTAGGGGGAAAATGGAGACAACTGTACTTGAACAACAACAACAAAAAAAACTAAGAGAGTTTGAGGTTGAAGATGAAAACACCTAAAGTGTCCTGACTAGCATGGCTCAGTTGGTTTGGCATCATCCCACATAGTTAAGTGTTGTCAGTTTGATTCCTTGTCAGGGCACATGCCTGGGTTGCAGGCCAGATCACTGGTTAGGGCATGTACAAGAGGCAACTGATGGGCATTTCTCTCCCTTACTGCCCCTCTCTAAAAGTAAATAAATAAAATCTTTAAAAAAAATACCTAAAGAAAGGGAATGGATAGCAGAAGGGGTAAACTGGTGAAGTAAGGCAGCAGAAGAAATGGGAGGAGATCAGTCTATTTATTTTGATGAGGGTTGAGTTTCTTTTTAAAGAGTTGGTACAAGGTAATAGAAATTTTATTACTAAGAACTTTTTTTACTTGCAAATAACATGATTCTCATTCAAGGTAATGGAGAATTTATTGCTTATGGCACATATCACAGAAAGAGTGTCATTGGTCTCAAGAACAACTAGATCCATGACTTGTGATACTGTTAGGATTTTCTCCCTCTATCTCTTTGTCACTCCTAAGTTTCTCTCATATGTTCACCTCATGTTTTCCTAATAAAGACAATTTTTTTTCACATGGCAAGGAACATGGCCACTTGCAGCCCTGAAGTCACTTCCCAAAAGTTCTGCCAGTAGAGAGGAAAGATATGATTTCTGCTCCTTCAAGCCAGAAATATCCTAGAGCAGATGTCTGTATGGGTTATGTATCTGTCCAGGCCAATTTCAGTAGCTAAACAGTTAGACAATGTTACTGACTCGACTTGGTTCATGTGCTCACTCCTCTGATCAAGAGCACAGACTCTATTGCCAGAAGAGGTGGAGCGGCATTCAGATAGAGAAGTGAATGATTGCTGTGGGGATATTAACATAATCAGTGTAGTAGAGTCCTCTGTGATGAGGGTGCAGCTTTGACTGTCAAATGAGTTAATATCATCAATTACACAGAAAGTCCAAAATTCTAAATTTTGAAATATTTCTTTCAAATACCATATAGTAAGAAACAAAATTTAGGAAAGGCAACTGTAAAAATGTATTTGTTTAACAATGATAAAAAATAATAGGAATGATAGGAGAAAATGCCCAGTGAATTTCCTAATAGCGAGCAGAGCTATATTCATTAGATAGAACAGGGTGTCACCTAATATCAAAAACATTGGCAAGGACTTGTTCCAAAGTTTGTCCTCAGATGGAATCTTTCTGCAGCTTGCAAAGAATCATTCCTTTGAGGAAGACATTGTACCCCCTTAAAATATCACAAATACCTTGGGAAGGAGAAATGTGATATAACAGTTGAATATCAACTAACTATAACATCAATGTTATTGCTGTTATTGCTAAGAGATGAGGAGTAAGAATGCCTCTTTAATATGATGAATTTGAAGATGAGGAATTAGTTTCCTGACTTGCCCAAGTTTAAACAACTAGAGAGTAGCTGAACCAAGATGAAAAGCCAGGCCTGTGTGAATAAAAAAGTTTTGATAAGCCTGTTATTAACATTTTATCATGAACTAATTCATTAGATATTTACAATTAATTATACAGACTTCTTTTGGAATGACTCAGTAAGGTAAACAAATAAATTTTCCCAAAGTCATTTGGCTTTCCCTGGACTTTGGAGCAGTTGAGATAAAATGTCAGTGGGGAATTTTACACAGTAAATGTTGCCAGGGAAAGGCAATCCTGGGTGTGTGTAGACATAATTGTGCTTTACTATGCTAACACTTGTGGTTGTTCTGAGCTACGTGGTATCCAGGTAGGCTACTGATGCTGGGCTGGGTTATTGTAGAGGAACAGTGCAGGTCTGAGAGACTCTGGGGCTACCTAAAGAAAAGTGAACTTTGCATTGGCCAATTAAGATGGGAGGGCCTTGCTACTTAGTGTCATGGAGGGCACTTTTAATGAAAGCATTGGTAGGAGACAGATCATCATGGCGAAACTATGCGAAACACAGAGGATGGAGGCTGAGATTAGTAGTGCAAGGTAGGATCTGGATGTCCAGAACAAAGATAAATCTATTCAGAATTTTCTCTGGGTAGATTCTGAAAAGCACCAACTGACTGAAGGAATTTAGAAACCTGTAAGTAATTTTGATCTTGAGCAGAAAGCATAGATCTGAGGGTTCAGAGAGGAAGGACTGTTGATCCAAAGGGGAGCTAAAGAAAACAGCCTGACTGAGCACAAAGGCCTTAGAAAATGTTGTGTCCTTGGGTAGGAGTTTTCTGCCTGGAAGAAAGTGTTAGGGAGTAGAGAGTCTGGTTCGTGTTTAAATGAATGCCAAGGTGAATTAGAAACATAAGACATACAACCTCAATATAGTTAACACAGAGATTCTAACTCAATGCAGTAAAGCAATTTATGCACCTTGAGTTGATTATACTGTGGAAAACTGCTGGAAAAGAAGTTGTGAATCTCACAAGTGCTGTCTTCAGAGAAGGAATCTGAATATCACAATATCAACATTTCTCTTATCTAAAATGCCAATAGAGCCATGTGGAGGAAAGTTTCTGTTGGCTTTGTTACATAACCAATCTATTTGGGTAGGGAGGAAAGGAGAGAGATTTGTCCAGATCCCTTGGTATGAAATGCAGGCTTACCTAAATCCTTACAGTGAGGCACCCTAGGCAATCTAATGCAATATGAGTTCATTGTGTTGCATGCAAAAGGGGAAATGCAAAGAGAAAAGAGGGAAAGATCAGAGCACATAATTTTCTCTGGAGCTGAACTTGGTAAGAAGTTCCATAGAGTCAGTACAGGTCAGGCAGCTGTTAACATTTTCTTGGTCATGTCTATAAGATAACTATTAATGCATTATGGTTCATATAAGGCCCACTAGAGAAAAGGCTTGGCTTAAAATGAGAGAAGAGAAAGGCATAAGTAAGGGAGGAATTTAAAAGGAAAGACCAGGGTGGCATTGGCCAGGGTCAGACTGTCTTCTCAGAGCAGACAAAGAAACTTATGCAAAATTTATGATGGACTTAGATCTAGGACAATGTATGCTTTGAAACTCCAATCAATTTAAATGATGATAAATGTCAGAGATGTCCTCCTTTATAGAGTGATTTTCCCAACAGAAGAGAAAAATTTCAAGCTGTCTTTTCCAAAGAGGTGATAAAAATTACTTAAAATTGGTGATTCAGATGGTCTCATAACTCTCTTGAGCTACACAGCCCTTTAAAGACAACCTACAAATAAAAGATTATATAAGAATAAACCAGTCTTCCATGTAGTCCTGGATTTGGTCATGATTAAGGCAGATTATTCTGTCATGATACCAATCACAAAAATTTAGTAGAAAACTCTCTAGTTTTTTCAATGACTCATTGTTGAATTAGTTTTTTGTTAATTTAATAAAATGGGAACCCATAAGCTATACCTTATTCTATTTCATAGGATACTGAAATTCACAGCTCACTTATTTAAAAAATATGTTGCTTCAATCTTAAACTTTTGGTAGTCAAGGTTTGCACTTGAGATCTCGTGAGCATCTGGAGATTTAACTTATCTCCACATTTCAATATTGCATTTTTGCCCATTTGGGATTTCCTCGAGATGAACTTCTGTTGGTGATGTCAAATTAATTACTGAAGGAGGTAATAGACTAAGATCACTATAATGCTTGGCAGCCTGTGTTCGCAAAGCAAACCAAAACGTTAGCCTGAAATGCCTCAGGATTTAAGAAATTGAAACTTAAGGATAGCCAATACAAACAGCTAACTAAACTTTCCTGAATAAGGTAACCACTTATGCTGTAACCAATCAAATAATTTCCTTCTTTGCTTCCATGCCTTCTCCAGAAAAGTCTTACTCTTAGCTCCTGTAGGTAGAGTGCTCCTAACCACTTCAGGTTTGGCACTGTCTGATTCAAATTGATATATACTTACCCCTCCTTCCCCCGCTGCCAAAAAGAAACCTTTTAACATTTTTAATATGCCTCAGTTTATAACACTGCTAAGAAAAACAAAGGAGCATTTCTAATAGAGACATTAGAAAGTGTTTATCTCTGTTCAGCTGCCACTATATATGTATTGCTCACAAGCAGATGTGACCAGAAGATTCTATTCCATTCAGATCCATATAACTCATCCTAAGTGGTGAGAACAGATGTATTGTTATATGAAAAAAAGCAAAGATCAAAAAAGTATGTATTATAATACTAACATTTATATGAAACTGTAACAGGGTGCAGCCAAGAGGAGGGACCCCCAATGGGGATTTGGAATGGGGTCCAGGACTCAAGGAGTTCAGGAAATATTAGGATGTCCTCACCCCCTGTCCCACACAGGTGTGGGTTGGGGTAAGGGACAAATGGAGCAGGGCCTTTGAGAGTTGTTTTGCATAGCAACAGCTTTACAGCTGACCTCTAGTGTGGTCATTTAACACATCTATAACCTTTAACTGGTTACATAGGTATGTTAAATAGCTGTGGCCATTCTCTGAGCCAGGGTAATGGAAGTAACTTCCCCACCAAGATGCAACTGGGAGGCAGGTTCCCCTGAGTTACAGCGCCTGCATGAGAGCTTGGAGAAGATTGGCTCCATGACATGGGGCCACACCTGCCCAGACCCATGATGGCAGCCCAGTAAAGCTGGAAGGTTTTGAGAGTGCTGGCAGGTGTAACTGAGTGTGGGAGGAGTCAGAAATGGGGCTGCAGAGGAAGGTTGGCACGGGGATTTAGACCCAGATGTGGCAGCCATATGGGAGAGAGCCATATGGCTTCCGGTGGAGGAAGAACCACGTGGTTTTGGCTGAGTGGGGACTTCCGCAGCCCTGCAAAAAAGAATCACCATGTAGCTTTAGCAGAGAACCACCACTGGGCTTTGGCAGAGTTGTGACCCCCCTCCTTGCAGCCATTGAGGGGGGAGAATCACATGGCTTTGGCAGAGCTGAGACTCCTGTGGCCCTGGGAGAGAGAACCACAAGGCTTTGCCAGAGTGGGGACCCCCACAGCTTTAGAAGGGGGAACCACCACGCGGCTTTAGCAGAGATCCTGGAGACACAGCTGATGGTGGCAGGAACTGAGGGAGACCTACCAGCTGAGGTGGATTACTGGGAAGAACTGGGGGCTGCCTAAGCCACAGATTTCTATTTCTTTTCCTGAGATATGGTACTCCAGACTGGGCAAAGGCGGGGAAGGAGGGACTGTGTGTGTTTGTGGGTGTTTTAAGGGACTTTGAGATTTTGATGAAGACATTAGTTCACTACTTTAAGTTTGTATTGCATTAAATAAACATTTCCTTTCCTTTTCATGAATCTCTGGCATTGAGAGACATCTTTCCTCTGGCGGCGGACATAATGAACCTGGGGGGTTTCTTTTGGGTAACAGTAATTGGCCCGCCCTTTGGCCCCCCGTTGTTCAGTAACAAAACTACATATGTGCATACATATTTATAAATACACACAATAACTCTGGAAATATATTCAATAAACTGCCATTAGGGAGGACAGTAGGTGGCTAGGGTATGGAAAGAAGTAAGAGGAGATTCACTTTTCACCATAAATACTTTGTAACCTTGTATGGTTGTGCCATGCACACATATTGCCTATTAAAATGACAATTTACCAATTGCCTAAGCAATTAGAACAAAACAAATGGTGGGACTGGCCTTTCTGGGACCTTGAAGCATCTATGGTTGGCTAACATAGAATTTGATTATTGAAGCTTTTGAAATATTAAGGCTTCTTCTCTGCCTTTTGGTGGAATGGGTGACCTGTTGTGTGCTTAGTTACTATTGTATTGTCTTTCATATCTGAGGGCCATAGGGGGATTGGTGCAGATTGAATTCTTTGTGGTTAATGCCTGGTAGATCAAGAATTTTCTGTCAAAGTACAGAAGTGCCCATATGCAGAATCAATATTAGCATATAGACATGAGTATTGGGTAGGGCAGAGATTTTAACTTTTCCTCAATCAGCAGGACTTGGACTAATTCTAGAGAAAGGAAGGATAAAGATGTTTAATAATATGAAACAAAACTATAGATCTGGGGAAAAACCAGGAATGTATTTTTCATATTTATTTTGGTTATAAGTAGCAAACATTTTATTTGAATTAGTCTGGGCAAAAGGATACTTCATGAGAAGGAAACTGAGGGCATCCCCCAATCTGAGAGGGATAGCTGTATGGCATGGCCTGAAGCACAGGTGGACATATTGAGAACATCTCCCAAACTTTATCTCTCCTCTTGGCTTCTCACTGTGTATTGGCTTTGTTCTCTCAGACCTGCTTAATGTACATGGAGGGCACATGGAGTGCTTGTTTTATAGTTTCCCTACCACAGAAAGCACCTACTCTTCTTCCCTGAGTTCTAGTTTGAAATATCCCAGGGAAGAACTCTGGTTGACGTGGCTTGAGTCATATGTTCATCTTTGTTGATCAGTTATGGTTTACTCTCATTAGCAACTTCTACTGTAAACTATGATTTAGTGTGTGTGGGTGGGTAAGCCCTCAAAATAAATAAGTGCTTTTTCTGGATGAAGAGATCAATACAACAGGTAGACAATATAAGGCAAGGCAAGTTGTAAGCAGCTAATGTGGTATTCTTTCAGGAGCACTCTTGATCTCCTCATAGTTCCTTGGACTACCTCCAATGGTTAACAATCTTTACATGAACACACTTCTGAGAAAGATAACTCATTGTTAAACTCACTTAAAGTTTAAATAACTTATTTGCACTTTCTTTCCTGGATAAAAACCTTTTGTCTGGGGAGTGGGGAATAAATAGGATGGAGAAGGTAGGCTCAGAGATCCTGAAGGGAGTAGGAAATAGGAATTCTATTGCATTCCACTCCTTTTTCAGATACTTTCTTCCATTGCACCCAATTTCTCCTTTTCAGGCTGTTAGTGTTACTGAGGTATCAATACCACTAACAGGGCCATAGAGATTGGATATCTCCGTCATTCATCTTGGGCTGTATAGAATTCTTGAGTGCTCTATAAAGTCACTGTGAATATTGGACCCTACAGTTGTACAATGTGGTTCTCTATATGGCTTATCAAGTGTGCATAATTGTTTCTTTTCAAACACTTTTATTGCATTCTCACCATGTGTAATACATATACACATATGGAATCATAATAAAAATATAAACACTATGTTAAATGACATATAATCTACTTTCTATACTTGAATCGTCAAACTAAGGCCTGTGGGCCAAATCCAGCTGGCTACCAGTTTTTGTAAATAAAGTTTTATTGAAGCACAGCCACACCTATTCATTTGTGTATTGTCTGTGGCTTCTTTCATGTTACAGTGGCAGAGTTGGGTAGTTATTACAGGGACCATATGGTCCATAATGCCTAAAATAGTTACAGTTTGTTCCTTTACAGGAAAAGTTTGCCAACCTCTCCACTAGAGTATACACTGGAAATTGTAATTTTTCATTGATTTATTAAACACAACTCTCTACATCATTAGTTACTTTATTACAAATAAAGTTATCTTCAAGCAAATAAAAAAAAGTAAAGGTTCAGTTGGGATCATGAGAAATTAGAGCTAGGAAGGGTGCTAGAGAGCATGGAACCTAATTCTTAGGTTTATAAGTAGTGAAACTGAGGCCCAGAGAAACTAGTCATTTGCTCAAGTCACATATCAAGTTAGATTGAAGGTCCATGTGCTCCTATGACACCATTTAAAGCACTCTGCTTTCCTTTTTGGCTGCGCTCCTTTGATTCTAAAACTACCCTCCCTCCATTTTCAAGTTTTTAACCTGCATGAGTTCCTCAGTCAGTAGTATTGGTGTGTTCACCTCGATTTCAAGCATTTCATTATTGTTACTGTATCACAGTATCTGTATGTTCATATTAATTATTCTCAATTTACCTACTCTTTCTGTCCTTTTTCTTAATAACTCCATATGCACTTTTCTGATGTGATAAGTTCTTTACAAATGGCAGTTTCAGATCAGCTGCTGGGTATTCCCTATACTTTTTTTTTATTATTGAGCCATCTCCTGCCAGATGTTCTCGCATTCCTCTTTTATCCCAGAAAGTCACCTTGGATGCTGCTGATACCAGGAGGCCTATAGTTTTCGTGTATAGAGTTCAGAATATAATGATTAAGACACATTGCTTAGTGATTGTATCCCTTCTATACCATCAGCCCTGATGAAGTCATTCAATACCTCCTCCCTCATCTTGCCCTCCAAACACTTAGCCCAAAAATAGAGGCTGAGTTTGTCACAGGCATGCAGCCATCTAGGACATCAGAGACTGTATAATCTGGATGTGGAAGGATGGCTGGTGGGCTAATGGTACTGGTCACTGTTTCCTATCTCAGGAAAGGATGAAACAGCAGGAGGTCTGTTTAATTGTAAACGAAAGCCTTTGTGGGAGCTATGTTAAGTCACAGCATAAAATAACACAAAAATAACAATGGATTAGAAGTCAGGTTTTATAATTAATTTTTTTTGTGTGACTTTAGGTGACCCGATTAGCTTCTGTGGATCTCAGTTTGCCCATCTGTAAAATGAGAAGGTTGAGCAAAAGTAAATAAACCTTCTAGTTAGTGAGCATATTTTCTGAGCCCCAAATTAGGACATATGCTATGACAAGTACAATTACACTTAAAGGGACAATAAGACAGGAGATTTGGAATACAGATTATCCTAGAAGATCTGGAACATATGGCTGCCTTATTTCCAGTTATAAAATTCTTTGAGATTTAAGGCCCTCTTTTTGCTTCTGTGTATTTAAGAACATTCTATAATTTATGGATTGATAATGATCTTGTTCACAAATTCTGTCAAGTTTTATGCCTCATAGTTTCTCAGTCTTTACATTGTGACTGTATTCTTCACACTCCAAAGCAATTCCTTTATATTCTATTAGCTCATTCAAAAGTATTTTAAGAGTTCCTCTTATGTGCTGGTCTACAGTTGCTGGATACAGTTGTCCAAGTTATGCCCTACACCAAGTGTCCAGACAGTAGGCAGAGGACTGAGATACAGTCCACACTGTGCTCACCCAGCATAAACCAAGTTCACTTGGAGGAAGTGGCATTAAGGTACCATTTCAGCTAGTGGTTTTCCCATGTAGGCACTGGACATACTAGAGGGCTACAAGGTAGATGCAATTCCTACCTTCTTAAAAGTGAGAATTGGGTGGGAAGGACAGGTATTAAAAATAATTACAGAAAATGTAAGTACTATCAGAGCAGGATGAATAAACTACTAAAGGAACACAGATGAAAGAAGGAGTAATTTGTATGTGCGGGGCAGTAGAAAATAGAGAGAGAATAAAGGAAGAAATCTCAAAGGAAGCTACCGTTGCAACTTCTTGGCATATCACTTCATGCCAAGGAAGAAAGCTGTTATAGATTTGTCAAGTTCAGGAATATTTATTCAATCAGATTTTATAAAGATGGAGTCATACTGTCAGGTATAAAACATGAACATCCAGTGGGGTAAGTTGCCCCATATTTGTTCTCACACAAGGTTATGAGGAAAAGTCAGGACCCATGGCACTCCTGCTTAAGAAAAAATAATCCCCACTCTTCCTTTTCTCTTAGACTCTTAGAAAGGCATCTAGAAACTAGAGTGAAATTCCACCAAAAAAGTCAATTACTCTGTCTAAGTAAAATAATTGAATTCAAGGCAGTCTTGCTACATTAGCCAATAGAGTGCTTCTCCTTAGGGTATTATGCCAAAACTCAGTTAAAACTGATCTTTGGCTTAGCCCTAACTTACATGGTAGTAGTTCCCTTAGGAATCTATCAAGGTTGTAGGCAGCTAATTAATGACAGAACTCTAGGATTCAGGAACCTATCCTTAGAATTACATTTAAGCTGGGGTTTAAAGGGTTCCTAGGAGTTTGCCAACAAAATGAGTGGTGGAAAGGTATTTCGTGTGAAAAGAACAATGCAATGACTTGATTAGTGAATGACAGTACATATATGGGAAACTGGAGCAAAGGATGGGCTCAATAGCAAGGTTGAGAATATAAAGGGTCATGCTCAACTAAAACGTATAGATGTTATCCTGTGGGCAATGTACAGAGCTAATAGAAGTTAGCAAGTGACAGAATGATATAATTAGATCTCTTTTGTAGTGTGAAGGGCAGATTGGAATAGAGAACAGATGGTAGACTTAAAATCAGTTAGAGGTAATGAGGGTCTTAAACAGGGAAGCAGAATGGGAGTGGGAAAAATGACCTGATTCAAGAAACTGGACCCTTTAGATGTGACCTCGAGGAAGAGTGACATCATGAATGCTAGGATGCTGAGAATAGATATCGAGAATACGGGGTGGAGGGTTGTGGAGTGAATTGGATTGATGAGGGTGGGCTTGAGAATTATAGATAATGGTTAATGTGAAGATTTGTAAGTATGTCTATGCAAGGTTGATTTGATTATCTGAGGTAAAGCAGGGCAAAATTGATGGGCAATTTCTATTTGATGTGAAAACAAAGAACCATCCAGTTCTGTCAGCCCAACTCTGCATCTACTCCTCTAGTGAAAAGTGCATGAACATGCATTTGTAGTATAGAATTATTGCAAGGTGGACAGAATTGCAAGGTAACACTGTTGAGGATGTATTATAATCAGACCAACAAAATGCTGCTACTAGAGACTGTTAGAATTTGCAAATAGTTTACTCACACAGAAACTTGGTGACAAAACTTAAGGCAGGGAAAGAAGTGTTATAATATCAAAATTAAAAAAATATATATATGACAATAGTAGTTGCCATTTATTGTTCCAGGCATTTTATGCACATTGACTTTATTTAGTTTCACAATAACACAATGAACTAAATATTATTTCCTTTGTTTCTTAGAGGAAGAAACTGAGATCCAGAGATATTAAGTAACTTGCCAAGGGAATATTATTATATTACTACTAAGTGGCAGAGTAATTACAAAACCAGGTCCCCCAGGTTCTTTGCTCTCTCCAGTATTAGATGCCTCCTCTTTAGCCTACTTAAGAGTAAAGACAATTAGCATCATTTGCATTTAAATAATACATTTGCTAAGCACAACTGATTCTTATGTATTTGTTAATGAATTGCTGAACTCTATAAAATCTTTGTGGCTTCTAGGGCCTGTTTCTCCTTCTTTTCCTTGTTTAGTTTTGTCATTCACAGTCTCTAGGACACACTGAAGTGGTTTCAGTTCTGATGGAGTCAGTTTTCCCAGAGGAGGTATTTGTCAACTTTTCCTGCTCCCTTCAAGCTCTACCCCTCTTGTTTTTTCAGCCATTGAGATTTTATCAACAATCTCCTACTTTCTAGGGTCATGCTTTATCTCATTGGTATGTAGTAGGTGCTCAATAAATATTTGGTGCATGAAGGTATGGATTTTCAGCTCCTAGACATATAATTTTGTCCTTAAACTGTGTTCAAGCAGTCTGAGTCTCATCTTCTCTGCTTTCATCTTACTATTGCTTCTATATTAACCAATATCCCAAACTCAATAGGATTAAAACCAAATCTATTAGCTCTTCTCCTTAAAAACTTCTCCTCCTGTCTTCCCACTCTTGGTTACTGGCATCATCATAATTCTTTACAGTCTGTTATATTTCTAATTTCTCTTTCTCTTTTTCTGCAAGAGATTCCACCATAGCTATATTGCTTTAATTAAATCCCTTTTCCAGTGCCATCATACTTATCAACACAAATTATTATCACCTGTTGAGTTACTGCAATAGCTTCCTAATCGATTCCACTTCATCTAATATTTTCCCTTGTCTATAGACCTGGCATAAATTTGGTTCTATCCTCTGCTGCTCAAAAATCCTGTATTTTCAACTTCTGTACATAGCATTTAATGCTCTCCACAATGTTGCACTGACTTCCTCATGTCACCTTGGCTATCTCCTTCACAACCTAGCCAACAGCCACACTGGGCTATACCCTCTCTCCCTTAATATACCAATCACTTTCTTGCCTCTGAGTCTGGTGAGTGGGTATACATGACTCTACTGCCCCTGCTTGGGTCTAAAGGAGAAACTGCTATCAATCATAGAATACTGTCTCAACAGGCCTAGACTCAGACTCAGACTCAGACTCCTCAACCAGAGTTTGTCTCTCACAGTAAACTGAAATTGACATGAAGGCCACCTATTGGCCCTTGCGGGGTTTTGACCCCTTTACCAGCTTCCAAACACAAGTAGTCTTTCAAGACCCAGATCCAATGGAATCTCTGCTGTGGTACCTTCTCCAGCTTCCTGCTTAAATTGATCATTTTACCCTAGGAACCGCTCATTGTGTTTACCTTAAGGGTTGTGTTTGTTTTCTGCTTTGTAAAGTAATCATTTAAGTATAAATTGATTCTCCACCAGAGTCCCGAGTGTCCTGAGGGTGAAGACCATGTCAGATTCTCTTTTGAGTTTTCCACAGCTCTAACCACATTGCAGGAGTTAATGTTTGTCAAGTGAATCAGCTTCTCACACAATCTGCCTTTATTAAGGTCATATAGGAGCATGCTGTGTTTTCTGTTCTATATTTTAAACTCCTTGAGGGCAAGGATCAAACCTTGTTCATCTCAACTCCCACAGCCCTGAGAACTCAATACATTGTTATTGGTAGTTATGTGAATAGCTTTCTTCATTCTTTGTCAACAATTATATTGTGTCCACTTAATATCCTTCACTGGAGATTTTTGTAAAATATTCTGTTTCTCAGGCTTATTATTTCTGATTGACCTTCTGTCCAAATTAGGGCAAATCTCAAGGATTTACTGAATTTCAAAATCTTGAAAGTAGCTGCTCAGCAGAAAGTCAGCAGAGAGGTAGGCAGCAGCATGGTGGAGTCTGAAAGAACGCAAAACTTTCTCTTAGAGAGAAGGGACATAAAAGGGAGAGATGGGGAAAGAAGGATGAGGGAGAAGGACACATCCTGAAAAGAAGCAGCAGACAAGGAGACAGAGAAGGGAGAGACAGGAGAGGTGGAAGGAGAGGGAAAGGCAGGCAAGAAGAAAACAGAGCTGGAATTTTGTAACATATGCCACCATTAAAAACAGATTAGACTGCTGAAAATAAAAGCATGTTTGAGGTTTAGAAAAACTACAATTTTTTTCTTTCAAGTATGAGGAGGATGAGATGAGGGTAAAAGCAATTTTATTATTTTAACCTACAATACAATATGAGCTTGAGAAGAAAGAGACTTTTAAAGAGAAAGGAGAACAAAAGGGTCATACAAAGAGGAGAAAGTATAAGTGGGGGGGCACAAGGAGTGAATGAATATGAAGAAGTGGGCAAAATAGGTTTACAGTTGTAATACAAATAAATACTACTACAATTTATAAATAGTAATATAAACATAAGCTCTGTATTTTGTGTACTCACAACTGTGAACCTACTTTTATCCACCTCAATATTGAGAAATGGAAGGAGGGAGCAAAGGAAGGTAACCACAGGCAGAAAGACAATGAATTAACATGTTTGTATGAATACAGGGGCTTCTTTGTGAAGATGAGAGCTCACATCTGGCTTTGATCAGCCACGTGGCAGCCCAGGATCAGATCAGAAAGCAAATGAGATGATCAAGTGGATGCAGCCACAGTAGTTCCTATCCGGGAGGGAGAAAGGGAGGGAACTAGGGAAGGAGAGAAGCTGCCTTGCCGCCTGGGATTTCATGCCAAGGAGGCCAGGACCGGGTCTTGGATCCAGTGTCTTCTGTGGCCTTCAGGAGTGCTGCAGAGCTGTGCCACCAGAGGGGAGAGAGCCTCAGGGAGGTTTTGGGCTCCTGTTTCCTGCAGGCAGACCTGTCTTTGCTGACACAGCCCAGGAGCTGATGGTAGAGAATTTGCTTAGCTCCAGGGACTTTCTGAATAGATATTTCTTTATCCTGAGACAGGCTGAAAAAGAGGATGAAATTCTTATTTCAATTGGATTTTTTTCATATTTCCTCTCCCCTTTTTTAGAGCACTTTTATTGTTGCATTGCCAGAAAAGCTGCTTAATATGTAAACTTGACCATATTCTACTTTTGAGTTTCTCTGTGGATTGTTTGGAACAAGAGCCCAGTAATCATAAAGGAACTGTTTGGAAGACTTAGCTCTCTTTAAGCACTGGAAAGTGGAACTCTAGGATATACAAATTATAAAAATTGCTGACACTTTGGAGCACCTAATATGGCCCATGCACTGGCTAACATCTTATTTAACTCTGAATTTCCATCCTTATGATTCTCACTTTACTGATGAGGAAGCTGTGGCTTTGAGGTGCTAAATAACCTGCCCAAAAATATAGGGCTAAGAAGGGGCAGAGACAGGATTGGAGCCTAAATTTCTCTGCTTCTAGGTCTCTCAGCAGATTCTATAGGTGGATTCTTCTATATATGTATTTAATTACTAGAAGAGGGATATTTCTAAGGCAGGTGGCAGTGTAAATTAATTAAATTTGAGAGAATCCATAGCTCAAATTATTCACCCTTCCAAAAAGGATGCTTATTATTTGAGGAGTCCCATTCTGTTCAGTT
The DNA here is from genome assembly GCA_004024845.1 of Tonatia bakeri. Taxonomy (NCBI): domain Eukaryota; kingdom Metazoa; phylum Chordata; class Mammalia; order Chiroptera; family Phyllostomidae; genus Tonatia; species Tonatia bakeri. The sequence goes on from PVIA01001238.1 coordinate 99,159, forward strand.
GTGTTTGTAGTCTGGAAGCCAGGCTTACCATTTCCTCTGATTCTAAAGTGGGTGGCATAAGGGAAATCAGGAAAGCTCAGCATACAAAGAACCATTCCCTGAGAAATAGATGAAGAAAGCTGCAACAGGAATTGATAGGAGACTAAAGAGTTGGAAATTTTAGTTTAAGGCAAATAGTTATAAGCCTAGTAAGTAATACATATTGTTACAGGGTGCAGCCAAGAGGGGGAACCCCAAGTGGACATTTGAAATAGGGCCCAGAACTCAAGGTGTCCAGGAGATTCTAAGATATTTTTTACCCCTTCCCCCACAGGTGTGAGTTAGTGGAAAGGGGCACATCAAGCAAGAACATGCAGGGCAGCTTTGCAGCTAATCCATGGCATGGTCATTTAACATACCTATAGCCTTAGGCTGGTTGCTTGAATATGCTAAATAGCTATGGCCATGCTCTGGGCCAGGGGGATGGAAAGGGACACCCCCCTAAGATGTGACTTGGGGGCAGGTCCCCTGAGTTACAGTGCCTGCGTGGGAGCTCAGAGAAGATTGGCTCCATGACATGGGGTGACACTTGCCCAGACCCATGATGGTGACCAGAAAAGCTGGAAAGGACAGCAGATTGAGGGCAAGTGTGGCTGGGTGTGGGAGGAGTCGGAAATGGGGCTGCAGAGGAAGATTGGTGCGGAGATTTAAACCCAGACACGGCAGCCATAGAGGAGAGAACCATGCGGATTTGGCTGAGTGGGGACTCCCGTGGCCCTGGTGGAGAAAGGGTCACATGGCTGGAACGGTGGAGAGAGGACCACGCAGCTTTGCCAGAGTGGGAACCCCCGTAGCAGTAGTAGGGGGAACCACCACCTAGCTTTAGCAGAGATTCCAGTGACACAGTTGATGGTGGCAAGAACCGAGAGAGGCCTACCAACCGAGCACGGATTACTGGGAAGAACCGGGGGCTACCTGAGCCCGGACTTCTATTTCCTTTCCTGAGATACGGTACCCCAGACTGGGCAAAGGGGAAGGAAGGACTGTGTGCATTTGTGGGTATTTTAAGGGACTTTAAGATTCTGATAAAGACATTAGGTCACTGCTTTAAGTTTGTATAGCACTAAATAAACATTTCCTTTCCTTTTCACGAATCTCTGGCATTGAGAGACATCTTTTCTTTAAGGTGGCGGACATGACAGACCTGGAGATCTTTCAGTAATAGTATTATCGTCCCAGGCCCCCCTTGTTTGTTCTGTAACAATATGTTAAAGCTTTTGTTTTCAAAACTGGCCCATCCTGGCTCCTGGGAGAAATAGCCGACCTTCTGGGGCACTGCTAAAGATTACTGCCTGGGGACAAGTGGAGGCATCTGGGCCATTGTGTTCCAGGAAGAGACAGACAACCACCTGTCCCTGAGAACAGCCAACTGCCCAGGACAAGAATGTTGCAGTTTCTTTCATCTAATCCTCCCTGAACTTCAAAACACCTCACCGCACTTTGTTCTCTGTTATAAAAGTCTGGCCTGGAAAGAATATGTAAGATGGTCTGTTAGGGGATGAACCCACCATCTTCTCAGATTGTTGGCCATCTGAATAAAGTACCCATAAAGATTCAATCTCTTTCTGCTTATTGGGTTTGGTAGTGACAGGCAGCCCAAACACCAGTGTCTTTTCCAGTTTCAGAATCGTAAGTGTTGTTTCTATCCTCAATGGTTTTATAATTTGATGGGGGTACTTAGAACATACATAAATCAAAGATATAAAAGCATAAAGGAATGAAAAGATAAGTAAACTCAGATGAATATTGAAGAAAATTTCTCAATCCTGAACATTTTAAAGACATTAAGATGTGGAGAGGAGAAGACTGGGAGAAGTGTTTTCCCCTACCTTTGCCACAGTCGGGGGGGAAGGTGTGTGCGTGCCTGTGCATCTTGAAGGAGAGTAGCAGGAAAGAGGAGAATCTGAAAACAATGAATCTAAGACAACAAACATAAGAGAGGAGAAAATGAAAGTGCTATAGTGTAAGAGCCATAGATTGTTTAGCTGAAGTGCTGCACCTGACTAAGAAAGTCACACATAGGCAAGAGAATGGGAGCCTGCCCTGAGGGTGGGCAGTGCTATGAGCAGCCTGGGCCTGAGGCCGAGACTGATAACTGACTGCTCAGGTTATCCTGTGGGACATTAGTGGTTCCAGTACACTGAGATGGGAGAGCCTGTCTTCAGAGGAGAAGCAGTGAACTAATAGAAGATAAGCCTGCCTATGACCATGGAGCTTTATTGTGGCAGAAAAGGGCTCTGAAAACACTGAAGCCTGAGAACACAGGAACTTGAACTTTTTCTTTTCTTAATAACTGGACTCAAAGTTAGCTCCTGGCATCTTTTCCACTTTGCTTTACAGATCAGCACACTAGCTGATCAGTTGATCCTTTACCTTCTCTTATTTTTGATCCTTCCACCATTATTTAAATTTGACCAGATTCCTCTCCAGTTCTAAATCTTTACTCTCAGCAGCAAATTACTCTTTTGTTACTTGCTCAGTTGTATCATTTGTGACTGCTTTGAGGCTTTTAGGGATAAAGTTTTTAATCCTAGTAACATCACATATTTGTTCTTTCAGAAACATTTATTTTGGGCCTAAGTTTTTATGTTTCTTGCTGATGTCAGGTTAAGCATTCATACATATTCAGCACTTTGTCTGTTCTGGTTGATAGCAAGAGTTTTCCTTCTGGACTCTTTTACTTTCCATTGTGATGGCAACTGTGATCAGGATCTCTGACATCGGCACATTGTCCACTGTGTTTTATGGTCATTGGTCATTCATTCAGAAACAGGCTTATGCTTAATACTGTGCTGGATCCCAGACATAGTCAATAGGAAACTTTTTTAAGCTTCAGGCTCATATAGCATGACTGACACAAGGATAGGGTTGTCAGCCACATAGCTGAATTAACTGAGGCACGGTCAAGTGATTATGCTTTTTCTCCTTCTGGCTGAGAAACATGAAGCCAGTCCTTTAGTTTTGTGTATAATATATTTCTGAGAATATGTTTAAAGTTCTGATGAGCTGAAATTGATCAACAAACTTACATGTTTCATGGTTGATTTTGGTTCTCAGAATTACAAAATAATATAAAATTGATAATTTCACTGTGTCCTTCAGGCATAATTTTCATGGAAATATTGTCAGTGCTTTATATATTATAAAGAAAAAAAAACTTCTCTTCTTTCATTGGCTTTGCTCCCAACTGATCAATTTAATCTAATGAGCATCCAGTTGCAATTAAGATTCACTGTTTTCAGCACATCTCATGATTTCTATATTTTTCAATATTATTAATTTTATGAAAATAGTCTTTTCATCCATAAGTACATTTTTTAAAAATTATTTTATTATTGTTCAATTACAGTTGTCTGCATTTCCCCCCCACAACTCCCCCCACCCCAGCCAAACCCACTTCACTCCCTTGCTTCCACCCTCCCTCTTGGTTTTTTCCACGTGTCCTTTAGAGTAGTTCCTAAAAACCCTTCCCCCCATTGTCCCCTTCTCCCTCCCCTCTGGCTGTTATTAGATTGTTCTGAATTTCAATGACTCTGATTATATTTTGCTTGCTTTTTTCTTTTGTTGATTATGTTCCAGTTAAAGGTGAGATCATATGATATTTGTCCCTCACCGCCTGGCTTATTTCACTCAGCATAATGCTCTCCAGTTCCATCCATGATGTCACAAAGGGTAGGAGCTCCTTCTTTCTTTCTGCTGCATAGTATTCCATTGTGTAAATGTACCACAGTTTTTTGATCCATTCATTTACTGATGGGCACTTAGGTTGTTTCCAACACTTGGCTATTGTAAATTGTGCTGCTATGAACAATGGGGTGAAGCGTGCTCTCTCGGCCAGCAGTGTGCATGTGAAACACTGCGGATGGCTCGTTGAAACACGAGAAATAATCATGCACAGAAGCAGTTTTCTGTGGGGAAGTAAAGAACGGAGTGGCCACTCTCCAAGTCGGGGAGCGCCCTGTTCCTTTACTCCAGTGGGTTTTTATTGAGAAAGTAGACACAGTTTGTGGATTCACAGTCTGGCAGAAGGGATCGAAGGGAACAGGTAACTTACAAAGATGCTAACAGAGTCCCTGTTATGATTCCAGGCAGAGATTGGAGTTTTATCATATGAAAAGGACTACATGGCTCAAAGGCCTAGTTTTGGTTTCCTGTCTGTGCTTTCAAATTCTAAGTTAATAACATCCTCCAGCAAACAGATCTCACAGGATCTTGCATATTCTATGTCCTAGGCCTGATTACCCTGGGGGTCCGCTGTCTCTGGTCTGAGCTGCCCCTTTGGCTATTTGCTTAGCCCTGAGAAGGGCAGGAAACAGAGGCAGCCAGGAGACTTGGAATTCTCACATCTAAGTACAAAGACTCAGGCTAAGAGGGGGCAGGGGTTAATGACGATCACCCCTTCCTTTCCATAGCCCCTTCATTTCCACAGCCTCATGAGTCTTATTCCAGAGGCCTTTATGTGGTCAGCACCTGTCTTAGGTCCATTCTCTATCTTAGAGAATTGTTACCCATCATTGGTTAACTGATGGGTAAAGGCCAGGCACAGAACAGGTAGCGTTCCTGCCAGGGGAATAAGTTTTTGTCTCCTTAGTGGCTCCTGGTCTGGAGGTCTCTCACTTAGCCTAAGTCACAGGGGTCACAACTTTCTGAGACCAGGCAGAGCGGCCCTCAACAATGGGGTTCATAGGTTCTTTTGGATTGGTGTTTCAGGGTTCATAGGATATAATCCCAGAAGTGGAATTGCCGGGTCCAAAGGCAGTTCCATTTTTAGTTTTCTGAGGAAATTCCATACTGTTTTCCACGATGTCCATACCAGTCTGCATTCCCACCAACAGTGTACTAGCATTCCCTTTTCTCCACATCTTCTCCAACACTTGCTGTTTGTTGATTTGGTTATGATGGCCATTCTGACCAGTGTGAAGTGGAATCTCATTGTGGTTTTAATTTGCATCTCTCTGATGGTTAGTGATGTTGAGCATCTTTTCATATGTCTCTGGGCCCTCTGTATGTCTTCCTTGGAGAAGTGTCTGTTTCATTCCCATTTTTTAATTGAGTTTTTTGTCTTCCTGGAGTAGAGTCATGTGAGTTCTTTATATACTCAATGGGCAGAAACTTAGAGCTTTCCCAATAAGATCAGGAACAAGACAAGAATACCCATATTCACCACTCCTATTCAACATAGTATTGGAAGTCCTAGCCACAACAATCAGACAAGAAAAAGAAATAAAGGGCATCCAAATTGGAAAGAAGGAAGTAAAACTGTCATTGTTTGCAGATGAAATGATAGTGTACATAGAAAATCCTACAGACTCCACCAAAAAAAAACTACTTGACCTAATAAATGAATTTGGCAAAACAGCAGACTACAAAGTCAATATTCATAAATCAAAGGCATTTTTGTACATCGATAATGAAATATCAGAAACAGAAATCAGGGGAAAAAATCCCATTTGATATAGCAACAAGGGAAATAAAGTACTTAGAAATAAACCTAACCAAGAAGGTAAAAGGCCTGTACTCAGAAAACTATACAATACTGAAGAAAGATTTTAAGGAAGACACAAACAAATGGAAGTATGTACCATGCTCATTGGAAGAATTAATATCATCAAAATGTTCATACTACCCAAAGCAATTTATAGATTCAATGCAGTCCCTATTAAAGGATCAATGACCTATTTCACAGATATAGAACAAATGTATATCGGAAATTTATATGGAACCATAAATTACCCTGAATAGCTGCAGCAATTTTGAGAAAGAAGAGCAAAGTAGGAAGGATCACAATATCTAATATCAAACTATATTATAAGGCCACAGTAATCAAAACAATCTGTTATTGTTACAGGGTGCAGCCAAGAGGGGGTTGCTCAAATAGGGATTTGGAATGGGGTCCAGAACTCAAGGTGTTCAGAAAATATTAGGATGTCCTCACACCGCCTCCAGGTGTGGGTGGGGGGAAGGGACAAATGGAGCAGGCCCATTAAGAGCTGTTTCTCATAGCAACAGCCTTGCAGCTAACCTCTGGCATGGTCATTTAACACACCTATAGCCTTTGGCTGGTCACTTGGATATGCTAAATAGCTGTGGCCATGCTCTAAGCCAGGGGAATGAAAGTAACTTCCTCACCAATATGTAACTGGGGGGCAGGTCCCCAGAGTTACAGCGCCTGCATGGGAGCTTGGAGATGATTGTCTCCATGACATGGGGCCACACCTGCCCAGACCCACCGTGGCAGCCAGAAAGGCTGGAAAGAATGGGAGATTGAGGGCAGGTGTGGCTGGGTGGAGTCAGAAATGGGGCTGTAGAGGAAGATTGGTGCAGGGATTTAAACCAAGACAGGCAGCCATTGAAGAGAGAACCACCTGGATTTGGTTGAGTGGGGGATTCCCGTGGCCCTGGGGAAGAGAGGACCACATGCCTCTGCTGGAGTGGGAATCTCTGCACCTTTAGTACAGGGAACCACCACCGGGCTTTAGCAGAGATCCCCGTGACACAGCTGATGGTGCCGGGAACCCAGGGAGGCCTACCAGCTGTAGACAGATTACTGGTAAGAACTGGGGACTGCCTGAGCCAAGGACTTCTATTTCCTTTCCTAAGATATGGTTCCCCAGACAGGGCAAAGTGGGAAGGAAGGACTGTGTGTGTTTGTGGGTGTTTTAAGGGACTTTAGGATTTTGATGAAGACATTAGGTCACTACTTTAAGTTTGTATAGCATTAAATAAACATTTCCTTTCCTTTTCAGGAATCTCTGGCATTGAGAGACATCTTTCCTGTAGACAGCGGACATAACAGACTTGGGGTTTTCTTTCAGGTAATATTATGTTGCCCTTGGCCCCCCTTGTTGTTTGGTAACATTATTGGCATAAGAACACATACATAGATCAAAGGAATAGAATAGAGAGCCTGGAAATAAACCCAAGTCTCTAAGGGCAATTAATATTTGACAAAGGGGGAAAAAGCACAAAATGGAGTAAAATAGCCTCTTCAACAAATGGTGTTGGGAGATCTGGACAGCTACACACAAAAAAATGAAACTCGATCACCAACTTACGCCATACACAAAAATAAATTAAAGGTGGATAAAAGACTTAAATATAACTCATGACATCATAAAAGTCCTTCAGGAAAACATTGGCAGGAAAATCTCAGACATTCCATGTAGCAACATCTTCATGGATATGTCCCCTAAAACAAGAGACATAAAGGAAAGAATAAACAAATGGGATCTCATCAAAATAAAAAGCTGCATGGCTAAAGAAAACATTAGCACAATGAAAAGGGAATCAACTGTATGGGAAAATATATTTGCAAATAATACTTCAGACAAGGGTTTGATCTCCAAAATATATAAAGAACTCAAATGAGTCCACACCAGGAAGACAAACAACCCAATTAAAAAAATGGGCAAAGGACCTGAACAGATACTTCTCCAAGGAGGACATGATAGGGGACTCAAGACTTGGAAAATTTTAGCTTAAGTTAAAACGCTGTAAGTCTAGCAAGTAATGTGTATATTAAGCTTTTGTTTCAGAAACTACAGATAAGGCTCATCCTGGCTCCCAGGAAAAGCAACTGACTTCCTGGGGCACTGACTAGAGATTACTGCCTGGGGACATGTTAGAGGCATCCAGGCCTTTTGTGTGACCACTCCCACACCCCTCTTTGGGAACAGCTAATTGTGGAGAACAGGAAGGCTGCAGCTTTGCTCACCTAATCCTCCCTAAATTTCAAAGCCCTCACCTCACCTTGTTTGTCCTCCCCAACCCTGCTTATAAAACATCTGGCCAGGAAAGAGAAGATGGTTTGTTAGGGTATGAACCCACCATCTTTTCAGATTGCTGTCCATCTGAATAAAGTGCCCATAAAAGATTCAATTGCTGTCATTGCTTATTGGATTTGGTAGTGACAGGCAGCCCTAACACCAGTGTCTTTTCCAGTTGCAGACATACAGAGGGCCCAGAAACATATGAAAGGATGCTCTGTATCACTAGCCATCAGAGAGATGTTAATTAAAACCACAATGAGATAGCACTTCGCACAGGTTGGAGTGGCCATCATAAACAAATCAATAAACAACAAGTGCTGGTGAGGTTGTGGAGAGAAGCGATCCTAAGTACACTATTAGTCGGAATGCAGACTGGTGCAGCTGCTGTGGAAAACAGTATGGAATTTTCTCAGAAAACTAAAAATGGAACTGCTTTTCGATCTGGCAGTTCCACTGGTGGGACTATACCCTCAGAATTTTGGAACACCAATTCAAAGGAACCTATGCACCCCAATGTTCATAGCAGCACAATTTACAATGGCCAAGTGTTGGAAGCAACCTAAGTGCCCATCAGCAAATGAGTGTATCAAAAAACTGTGGTATGTTTACATGACAGAATACTGTGCAGCAGAAAGAAAGAAGGGTCTCCTACTCTTCGCTACAGCATGGATGGGTCTAGAGAGCATTTTGCTGAGTGAATAAGCCAAGTGGTAAAAGAGAAATACTGTGTGATCTCACCTATAAGTGGAACTTAATCAACAAATGAACAAGCAAGCAAAATACAACCAGAGTCATTGAAATAAAGAACAAACTGGCAGTAACAGAGAGGAGGAGGGAGAGGGATAATAGGGAATAAGAGGAGGCAGAATCAAGGAACATCTATGAAGGACACATGGACAAAGACAAAGGGGGGTAGGATCAAGAGTGGGAGAGGGGGGTGGCTGGCATTGGGGGTAGTGGTGGGGTGAAAATGGAGACAACTGTACTTGAACAACAATAAAAAATAAAATATACTTTAAACAAATTAAAAAAATAAAAAAGTGTGTTTTTAAAAGCTAAGAAAAAAGCTCACATTGGAACTTTTATACTGCTCTTTGTCTTCGTTCTTCTTGGACTTTCTTATATTGTATCATGTTTATGTTAAAAAAAAGAAGTGTAAAAACTTGCTGCTTAATTCTGTTGCCATCATATGCCTACCACATTTTCTCTAGCTCTTCATAATGGAGAAGAAAGATATTGGCAAATAGTCCATCCTTTCATTTCTCTCATCCACATGTCAGATTCCTATGTGGCTCTGATCCTTTTGAAGCCCAGGTAGAAGCAGAAACATCACAAGAAAAATAATACAAGATTTGTGAAGAATTTCTTTACTGACATATTTTCCACTTCCATGGATATTTCCTTTTTGTTTTTGTTTTTATTTTTTAATTTTATTTTCTTAAATTTAAGTATAATTGGTTTATGCTATTATATTAGTTTGAGGTGTACAATATAGTGATTCGACATTTATATACTTTACAATACAATCACTACACTAAGTCTGGTAGTCATGGACCTGCCTCCCAATATTTTTATTGAGATGAAATTTATATAACATAAAAGTAACCATTTTAAAGAAAACAATTCGGTGGTATTTAGTCATTTACAATGTTATACAATCAGTACCTCTATCTAGTTCCAAAGCATTTTCATCACCCCAAAGAAAACCCTCCTTACCACCCCTGGCAACCACCAGTCAGTTTTTTGTTTCTAATAATTTTTTCTTTTTATGGGTATTTCATGTAACTGAAATCATAGGACATATGGTTTTTTGAGATTGGTTCTTTCATGTAGCATAATGTTTTTGAAATAATGTTTTTTAAATTTATGCTATAGCATTTATCAGTAGTGCTTCATTATTTTTTATGTCTGAATAGTATCCCATTTTGTGTATATAACAAAATTTGTGTATCATTCATCCATTAATACACATGTGAGGTGTTTTTACCTTTTGGTTAGTATAGAGAGTGCTGCTATGAACATGTACATACATGTATTTGCTTGAGTATCAGTTTTTAATTCTTTTGAATACATACCTAAGAGTAGAATTGCTGGGGTATATTGTTATTCTGTGTTCAAATTTTGGAGGAACTACCAAACTGTTTTTTAAAATTATATATGTGTATGTGTGTGTGTGTGTATGATTTTATTTATGTATTTTTAGACAGAGGGGAAGGGTGGGAGAAAGAGGGGAAGAGAAACATTAATGTATGGTTGCCTCTTGAGTGCCCCCTACTGGGGACCTGGCCCTCAACCCAGGCATGTGCCCTGACTGGGAATTGAACCTGTGACCCTTTGCTTCACAGTCCAGTGCTCAATCCACTGAGCCACACCTGCCAGGGTGCGAACTGTTTTTTATAGTGGCTAAACTATTTTATATTCCCACCAGCTTTTTACAAATGTTCCAATTCTTCATATCCTTGCCAACACTTGTTACTTTTTTTACTTTTTAAAAAAATTAAAGCCATCATAATGAGTGTGAAGTGATACATCAGCTCGTTTTCTTTTGTTGTTTTTTTTTCCCCTCAAAATGTTCTATAGTGTTTTTAAACTGAATTTTATTTGTTTTCTAAAACCATGTGCCAAGTAAATGTAACATTTATGCCTGTGAGTGCCCAGCCTACAGAGCAAAAAGCTGGTCAGGAAAAGGTCAGGCACAGAAGTACAACTAAGCCTGAGTTGTTTAGTTTTTTGATGGGTCTTTCAAGTCTAGGTAGGCAAGGAATCAAAGCAAGCAATATAGTAGAGAATGTGGTAGGCAGGATTGTGAGATGTCCTCTGCTTTCCTCTCAATGTTTTATATGCCTTGTATTATCCCCTCCCCTTGAGTGTGGATCTCTGAATGCGATGGGGTACTTACTCCTGTGATTATATTACCCTCTATAAGACTATATAGATAGTGTCTTTGTAATCTTCCCACTAAACACAGAGATAGAGATATATTCTTACTAGAGAGTCTCCTGCTGGCTTGAAGGAAGTAAGCTTCCATGTTAGGTGAGGGCCATGTGGCTAAGACCCCAAGGTGGCCTCTGGGACCTGAGAGCAACCCTGTCAGAGAACCAGCAAGAAGATGGGAACCACAGTCTTATACCTCCAAGGAACTGAATTCTGCCAACAACCTGAATGGGCTCAGAAGAGAACCTAAAGGTTCAGATGAGAGCCCAGCTTGGCTGACACTTTGATTTAAAACTTGGGAGACTGTGAGCAGGAAACTCATTTCAGCCCACCTGAACTTCTTACCTTTACAACTACAATTAATAAATGGGTATTGCTTTAAGCTGTTAAGTTTATGTAATTAGTTACATAGAAATAGAAAACTAATACAGGCGGTTATGCAAAATATTTGATAATTACTTAAAAATTAGGATAGCACTGGCACTGTCAGTTACAATGCATTCTGGTCATAAACAATGGTAATGCAGCATTGTGACTACCTGGCTATTATCTCTGGATCAAGTGCACAGGCTTTGAGGGCACAGTCACCATAGTGGAGGGTTTTGGCCAAGCTATCGATTCACATACTACGTTCATATTGCTTCTCACTAAGTCTGTCCTTCTTATGGCCCTTTATGTTTGGGGATGGTTTGTCTCTTTTCTAGCAGAGTGAAGCAGGGCCTGCAGATACTTGGTGTCTATGTTTTTTGGTGGGGAGGTAGTGGTAATGAAGTCCCTCAGGGCTGATTATTAGAATATAGGTAGGTCTTATCTTTGGCTGTAGGAGCTCAGGAAGGTGTGGGGATGACTTTATCCTTTGCAACTTCTGCAAACGTAGTGGCAAAATTATTAGATTTATATCTTGTACTTTTAAATCATATTCTGGTTTTTAGGGTCACATAACTGAAATGTAGCAAAACTGACAAAAATGAAAGAACATGGGGAGGGAAAGAATAACAACAAAAAAGTATTTGTAGTTGTGGCTAACTTTACCACTTATTCTTTGAGTTATGCGGTTTTCCAAACTAGGTGCTTTATCTGTCTTTTTCATCCATTTCTTTGACTTTTTTTTACCATGTTGTATTTGGATAGTTTCCATGTAAAATATTATATTTTTATCTTGCTCATGCTTAACATGAGAAGTTTTGTCCATATCTTACATTTGTTCTCACATAGTGTTTATCATTTCTAATGGATCCTCTCTGCTGATAAAGAAAAGTTTGCTCAGACATCAGGATTTGAAAAAAAAAAAAAGCACGTTATCGATAAGCTTCAGACTTCTCTAAAACCACATTAAAAGCTGAGGAACAGAGGAAGTGAGGGAGGGAGAATGAGAAAGAGAGAGAGAGCCAGAGAGAGAGGTCTACAAGATTCTGAGGAGGGAGAAATGTGATCTATAAATTTTATAACCATTCAAATTGTTGTTTACATTTGAAAGGAATAGGTAGGCATCCCTAAGGATACAAGAAGGTGAGAACCAAAAAGCTCAGAGTGGAAGTGTGGTAAAGGTGTTGGCGTAAATACTGAGTCCACATTAATACATAACCAGGAGGAAGCTGGTGATATATTTCAGAACAGAAGGCAAATGAGATAACTTGATGTTATTAAAATAACATAATAAAAATCTGGTGATGGGAAGGGGAAGTGGGCGGGAGTGCTAATTTTCTCATTTTCCAGAACAAGCAATCAATCAATATTGACCAAATTTGACACATTTAATTCAGAAGAAAAATAATGACTCCAACTTCTTAATATTTTTTCCTATTATTTCTTAAATTTGGTTTTAGCTTTTTGGAAACAATATCTCCTATCTTAAAAAATAGACATTTATGCAAATTCCAGTAATTCTTTGAGTATACCTATATCTTTTAAACTTATTTTTAATACAAATTTAAAAGCATATTTTAGTGCTGTACCATTTTTAAGGAATTATTTCTGTCTCTGTTTTTTTGTCTATCCATCTCTTGCTAATGTTTTATCTACTTTTCTATCCATATCTTGAATTATGATTATCTACTATTAAGAATGATTATTACCAGATGATATAATATAGGTGATTCTTAAAATTTTTATATATTTATTCATTTATTTATTTGAGAGAGAGTGAAAGAGAGAACATTGGTTTGTTATTCCACCCATTCAAGCATCCTTTGGTTGATTCTTGTATTCTCCCTGACCATCAGTTGAACCCTCAACCTTGGTGCATTGGGACTATGCTCCAACCCACTAAGCTACCCAGCCTGGGTATAATTCTTAAAATTTTAAACTTTACTTTACTTAACTTCTTTAAAGGATGTATGTATCATTTTATGGAAAAAGACATTATTATTCTGAAAAAAGACAAAGAAGAAACTGTGAAAATGGTATCTCAGTTATGATACAGATATTTTCTTAGGTAAAGGAGATAACTTTGCTGAATATTCTAGGATAGTTTTTACTTTTTAATACCAACTGTTACTCCTTGAGGGGTAGAAAAGTAGGTAGAATTCCTTAAATTTAGGCAAAGGAGGGAGATTTAGTTTGGTTCTGAAAGGAAGCTCTATAATGTAAATATTGTGTCTGTCCTTAAAATTTACCACTTCCAGTTTCTGAAATAACAAATGTAAGACACTTCAATGCAATGGGAATTTGGAATTTGGTTTATAGAGAACTCAGAGAATTTAAAATTCATTTGCATAACTGATACAACAGTTCCTGATATACTTTGGGCACTCTGTATATATTTGTTACTTGCAAACGAGATGAATTAATGAAAAATCTAAAGTCTCCCATCTTTAAAAACTCAAACATCAACTCTACTACTCTCTCAAGTTCATTTTCTTCCACCTTCATTCTATTCATGAATATATCTTGTATAAGTTATGAGTTGCTGAGTAACAAATTACCCCCAAATTTAGCACCTTAAAATAGCAAACATTTATTATCTCACATATTTTCTGAGGGTCAGGAATGTGAGAAATGACTAGGTTGTGTGACTCTGGCTCAGCATCTCTCAGGACACTGCGGTCAGGCTTCCTGCTGGTTTCTGAAGGAGCAGGAGCGTCTTGCTTCAGAGCCCACTCAGCAGCCTTCAGCTCTGCTCCACATTGGTGTCTCTATAAAGTGGCTTATGAAATGGCTTTCATCAGAATGGGTGACAAGAGAGAAGGGAAAGTATGAGCAGGAAAGTGATCCCCCCTTGCTTCATTCATATTCTATTTGCTAGGACTGAGTCTCTAAGTCTATCCTACATCCAAGGGCAGGAGATTAAGATTCGCTCTTTGGAGAGAGGTATATAAAAGAAATTGTGGGCATATAGAATATATTTACCTAATCCTTCTTCACTCTAGTCTCTTCTTCACTCCTTGAAATCTTGGCTCTGTCTTGTTTTCTCTACTGAAACTATTTTGGGTGATTTTTGTTAGCCTTCTTTTTAATGGTTCTACTGGCAGTGGAATGGTACCAGAATGTTACTGACAATTGGACCTCAGTTAATTAACCTTGGTACTTGAGTTCTGACTAAGAAAGAATTCAGAGTAAAGACTCAAATACAAGAAAAGTTTATTTAGAAAGTCACAGAGGTGGAAGAAGTGAGCCAGTAGGGCTATATGGGCCTGGGGAAACAATACAGAGACAAAAAGGGTCCTTGGGGCTTAACAAAAAGAAAGGTATAGAGAATGTGCCTGGGGGAAGGAGAAGGAGGATGGTGTGGTCAGGTGGGGGAGGGTGGGGGGAGAGAGAGAGAGAGAGAGAGAAAGGGAGAGAGAGAGAGAGAGGAGCATGGCACTCTGGGTACATATCTTAAGGGCTTTTATCAAATTTCCGAAGGACCCTAGAGGGGGTCCCAGGGAAGGATCTCAAATAGAATATTCATCAGCTGTCCAGGTGTGTCCTTCCAGGGTGTGGCCTCTACTGATTGGTTACCCCAGGGGAGGGGGTCATTCGTCGTTGCAGTTGGTTCTGATATCAGCCTTGGTGTCACTCCACTTGGCCTCGCTGCTTTTCTGGACTTGGAGCTGAATAACAACTGAGGCCTAGAAGTTATCTCTAGTTTGACAAAACCTCTGTCTCTGTGGTCAACAGATGCAAGGCTTTGTTCCTAAGATTATTTGTTACAGGTCAGAGCCTCATTGTTTTAAGGGCTTAATGCTTAAGGTAATGGCTATACAAGGGCTTGCGTGGACACCATATGGCTATTCTCCAGCCCCCTTGTTCCTCCTCTACGGGTCTACTACATGACCAGCAACATGCTAGAGAGGAAAGGCCAGAGGAGGATCTGAACCACATGACCAGAGATATAAAATGTGAGGGGGTCTAAACTGCATGACCAGCAAGATCCTAGGGGGTGAACGGTTACCCTGGGGATGAGGTCCTTGTTTTCCCAGTTTTTCTCGTTTCTAGGTACTCAGGGCTTTCTGCCCTGATGACCTCCTGTACCTGGCTTATTGTCTTTTCCTTCCTCTGCTTATGCCTGTTGAACTACCTACAATAGTTCAAAGGCCTATATTTGAGATCAGAATGTTTCATTTCTCTGAAGCATTGACTGCTTGTAAATGTTTGGCCTGTCTCTTTAGGGAGATAGTCAACTCCTTGAAAAAATAGGTATTTTTTTTTTACACAAATTTATCTCCCATATAATATCTGCTAGGAGGAAAATTTTAAATACTCTTTAACCTGAATGAATATACTTAGTTTATCTTGAAAATATTCTTATTTCACACTGACTCTGTTAAAACTGAAGTTGAATTGCATTACTTCTCAGCTTAAAACATGCAATGGCTTTCATCTCAGAATAAAAGTAAAAAAGTCTCTGCAGTGACCTGAAACTCTGTATGATCTGCACCCCCATTTCACATACCCTCTATGCAACTGCCTCACTTGAACTCCTGTTATTCCTTGAACACGTAAGGCTTCCTCTTGCCTCAGGACCTTTGCACTATCCTGCTGTCTGGGACACTCTTCCTTTACATAGCCAGGGACTTATTACCTTACTTGCTGGAGATCTTTGCTTCAGTGATACCTTTTCATCAAGCCTCTCCCAACCACAGTATTTCCCATCCTATTTCCTCTACCTTCTTTCTTGCTTTATTTTTATATATAGCACTGATTACCAAAAAAACATAGTATATATTTTACTTTTTTATTTTACTTCTATTTATTCTTTCACAGGAATATAACCTGTTTTATTGCCTGTGGTAACCCCAATGCCTGGAAGAATGTCTAGCATATGGTATTTAATAAATATTGCTAATGTTGTTAATTAATAAATATTACAGATATAATTAGAGTCACTTTTTTAGTTGGTGAAGGTAGCAGCACCAAGCACCAAACCCCTTCCTTTCTATTCCCACTGAGGCTTTTATGGGACAGGATGGGAAGACACAGATGGGAGAGAGGGCTCCCACTCCCAAGAAGGAGTTACTGCTTTCCATATACACATATTTGCTAAATAGGAGACAATCACATAAAGATCTAAAAGGAGGGTAAGAGAAGTGGAAAATCAGTAACATAAACCACAGCTGGGAGCTTCAGAGAAAATGTACATAGAATAAGGAGGGCGTGCAGAGTAATTTCTATTTCTATTCATGCATCACCATCTCCTTGCTTACTGACAGATGTAGAGCCTTCCAGATCACCCCAATTAAACTGGAGGTTCTATGATCTCCCTTGGAAGTGGCTCCTCATAAATTACATTAAGTCCCAATTCTCTAGAGCACAATTGTGCTTGAGCCTTGATGAAAATGTATTGCCTTGCTATGTATTGCCTCAGACTAGAGAGAAGTGAACCAGCACAGGCAGGGCTTGGTTTTCTCATGAGAGAAGGGGTAAACAGTGGGGAAAAGGCCCTTGATCTCTCCTTATTTCCTGGGTAATTGAGGTAGTCATACACAGGCTTTCAGATGGTTCACCCCGGTGTACTCCTGGGAATACAGGCTCTGGTTGAAACCAGTGAGAGGAGACAGGGATGGGAATATCCAGGGAGAAAATAAGTACATAAATGTCTAGACACAAATTTTAGGTAAAACAGGCTTTGAAAAATGTCTGTTGGAAGCATGAGAACCTGTTTTCATTTTATTTTTTTTTCTCCATGTATCTCAACTCATCCTTATTTTGATATAAAGAAATTCTTTCAAATGAGACATTAGGAAATTAATTAATCATCCAAAGCTTGAATTCTGAGGTATTTATTTAATACTATGTAAAATTTTCCAAAATTTACTCTAAAAGTTGACTACAGATTAAATTTAAGAGTAAAAAATGTAAAAATGTGTTGTATTTAAAATACCTATTTACTTATTTTTGGTCTATAATTTTCAGTCTACTTCTTTGTGGCTAAATTTACCCCATTCCCATCTCCTACACGACTGTGTTGTTCTTACTGATTGCCTTCTCCTTGATATCTTTATCTCAGGTCAAATTTTAACCAATCAGCTCACATTTAATTATATGCAGGTATTGAGTATAGTCATTAACAGCATGCTCTTTGGAGTAAGATACTGCCATCGTCTACAAAATGTATGACTTGAGTAAGTTACTCCGTCTCCCAGTTTTATTTCCTCCTACAGAAAATGTGGACAATAATATTGCCTATTTCACAGTGATTTTTTTTGGTGGGGGTTGCTTTGAGGAGGGTGTAGGATGGTGAGGCTTAAATGGTATAATGTTTCTAACATGAAAATTTATGGAATTAATACTGTCCTGTACGCCTGAGTTAGAAAACAAAAACAACAACAAATAGAAAAACTTAGTAGGGTCCTTAGCTAATAGTGAGAATTTAGTAAAATATTTTTCTTTTGATGAGTGGTATCACTGTAACAGTGAGAATCAGTCCAGGTCGCTGGGTACAGGGCAGCAGGGATCCCCGAGGAAGGGCAAGAGCCTCCCTTTCCTGGAGAAGGGAGGGGCCATAGGAGGAGGCTGCCTGAGGCAACAGTAAACAAGCTAGCAGGGCAGCCAGCAAGTGTTGCCCTGGCAACTGAGCAGTGGGTGTGACACAGCAGCAGGAAGTTTGCACAAAGTCTGCACATTTTACTAGCCTTAGTGAAATGTTTGCCAGAGGAAAAGACACTCCTACTTGCTTCCACAATGCACAGGATTTTGGGGTAGAAGATTTAAATGGTGGTCACATGGAAACTCATCCAGGAGGACAGATACCAATGGAACGGGTTGTCTGGACACTGATTCTGATCCTGGAGGTGGCTGGCTTCTTTCTGTGCTTTGCAGAAGAGAATGGCTTGGAGCTAGGTAGCTTCCACTCTTACAAATTAAGCAACCTTTTAATAAAGACCTTTTTCCTTCCCCACCAATTATTGTATTATGCTTGTATATGATGGTAGGCAGTCAAGTCCCACTTTGTGTGGTAACACCATTACCTATCCAATTTTATAAGATATAAAAGTAGTCTTTGATATTTCCTTTTTTTCTCACCTCACCATTTTAGCTAAACTGTCACCAAGTTCTGCTGAATTTCTCATTGTCTCTGCAGTCTGTAATTTTTTCCCTCTCCACTAGAAGTCACCTTCCTGAGCAAGGTGCTGTCATCTTAGCTATGCTCCCCAGCAGCTTTTCCTGGGACTTCTATCCCCACTGGGGCCCTTCTTCTGTCCTGTCTCCACACTGAAGAAACACAGATTTTTTAAATACTCCATCTGAACACAGTGTTCTGATAAAAACTCTCCAATCAAAAAGCAAATTCCTTCTCAGACCCTCCAAGCCCTGAGTGAACTACTGTTCAGCCTCTTCCGCTCTCCCCTTCACAGTGCACCAGCCAGGGGCCTCCTTCCTCTTCCTTAAACATGGTGTGCTTTCCCTGCCTTGGGATTTCTGCACGTAGGTTCACTGCTTAGAACATCCATCCTCTTTGTTTCCCCTCGTAATTCCTACTGCTGGGGCACGGGACACTTCCTTAGCAAACATTTCTCTGACTTGCCAGACTAAGTCACAAACCCTCTTTTATACGATTGTCCTGCTCTTTCATTACGTTTAAACCAGTTTGTAATTATGCATTCATTTGTGTGGTTATTGATTGATATCTTATCCTTCCATTATTTTGCAAACTGCAAAAAAGTCTCATGTGTGTTCATAATTGCAGTTAAAACCTCAACTCCTGGAATTGGATCTGGACAATAGTAAAGTCTTAATAAATATTTGATTTAATAAATAATATCAATCAAATGATAAGCTATATTTTTTATCCTTTTTATGTAATTTACTTGACCATATGAATGTAAATGAATGTAATTTTTATTTTTATTTTAATTTGATAGGTGAATACTGAGTGCCACTCTCATGTAATGATAAAACTGAATAGACTCATTTCTGAGCCTTGTCTGTGTTTCATTCATTCGTAGCTGTAAAGAAACTATTTGGCAGTTCTTCTTTCTTTTCTGCTCATAAATGCTGCTGGAGATTTGAATCATACTATCTTTTACTTCCTAATATGGTTTTTCTGTTTCCTCTTTCCTGGCCTAAATTGCTGCCTGGATAAGAATGACACCATATGATATGGTGATTAAGAACTCAGGATCTGGAGTTGGAAGTCCTGGGTCTGGATGCTGGTTCTTTTAGTCATCATCTGTATGAACAAGACAGGGCAAGTTATTTTAACTCTTTAAGGCTCAGTTTCCTTTCCTAAAGTGTGGGTAGTAAAATCTACCTTCTAGTATCATTAGGACAATGACCTCAAATAAGGCATGTAAAATACCACTTCTTCTGTAACATAATAATCACTCAAAAATGGTTGGTATAGAATAGGTGACATTATTATCACTGTAACTGTTATTATTTTATTTTCTAGTTCTTAACTTCCCACCTCCCTCCACTCCTACTTGTATTTGCTAATCTCCTTGGGGCTGCTCGACAGGGAATTACATGAAGATTCCTATTCCTAATAAATCAGAAAAGTACTTAGTTTTTCTCCTCGTTAAGCTTTTCAGTCTTCTCCAATTTCCTTCTTCATTGTTACATAAAACGGTGGGGTAAATTTCTGTTTTGTTTCTCTTCCAGGTCCCACATGTTTAGTACACTAGTTATATTGGACAGAACTTCTTGAAGTTCTGTTTGAGAAGTAGTTCAGTAACAATTTTTTATACTTAAGAAACCCAAAGAAAAATATTCCATATTTTGGAAATAAGTACACTTCCTAATATGCTGTTTCTACGTTCCCATAAATACTCTCATATTTGGCAGATAAATGTTTCCCTTTTGGATGAGCAGTGGGTTTTCACCAGAACCATGGAACCTTTTATCTGTTTCTTCCTACTCATTCCTTTGGCCAGGATTTTAATAGTCTGCTGGAAAGCCTTACTGTCTTGATCTCTATGCCTTTTCATGAATTCCTCCTAGAATAATTTAAAAACTGCACAATGTTGGTTCTTCGACATGTTGCTCAGAATTTTAAAGTGGCACACCATTTATCACCATTACAGATGCCTGCTGCTGACTGTGTTTCATAACTGTGCATGCTATGCTTCATCTAGCTATTGCCTCTGTGCCTCCAGAGAAGCGAGCATGCCAGCTTCCCCCTGACTCAGAATGCTGTCTTCATCCCCTAATGCTGTGCTGTGCATGAGCTTGGACTTGCATTGTCATCCTTGGTCACTCCGTTACAGAAAAATGTCCTCAATATCCTCAAAAGAATTCTTGAGTCTCCGCTTCCTAATAAATACAATCATTTTGAAAACAAACAAATAAAAAAAAATAGACACCCTGTGGCAAACCTGGTTATTAGGAAGAACAAAAATGAAATAAATAAGAAAATAGACATGAGAAAGTAATTTTAAAAAGAAAAGAGAATTTTTTAAAGTTCCCAAGTAATACTTTATGTCAATCTATGCAGGCCACTGTAGTAAATGCCATAGATTAGGAGGCTTATAAACAATAGAGATTTGTTTCTCAGAGTTCTGGGGACTGGAGGTCTAAGATCAGGGTGCCAGCATGGGTGGGTTCTGGTGAGGGCTCCTCCTGGGTTAGACTGCCAACTTCACCTTGTGGCTTGGGGTGTCTTATAGCAGGGCACAATTGCATTCTTGAGAGCTCTGCTCTGATGATCTGACCACCTCCCAAAGACCCTCCCATGTACTGCCATCACTCTGGGCATTAGGTTTTTAATATATTAATTTTGAGGGTACATGCTCAGACCATAACAAAATGCTAATAATTTTTAAAAATATGTAAATACAGTGAACAATTTTCCAAAAAATATTACTTATCACAATTGCCTAGGAAGAAGCTTAGATCTGTTAAAAATTAGGGAACTGAAAATTAATCACAGAAATAGATTTTTAAAATTCAAACTTTCAATGTTTACATGTATGACTGTTTTTTCAAAGATTTAGAGAATAGATTTTTAAAAAGATGTAAAGTTACCGATTTCATGTAATTGTATCTCAGATTCAGATAGCAAAACCTGACAGTGACAGCAAAAAAACAAAAACCAAAAACAAAAACAAAAGCCAAAAACTAAACCACCTAGCTATCTGTGTTTTTATCTTTGAATAAAATCTCAGTTGTATAGAGGCAAAAACCTAAATAACCTATGAGTAAATAGAATACAAATATGCCTTAAATGTGACCCCCAAGTACAAGGTAAGACATATTTGGAATGTAATGTGTTCTGCTTGTTCTTGACTTGTATACTGTGTGTTTTCTCCAGCATCTTGGTCTCTTTGTACAGCATTATACTTTTGAGCCTTCTCCATGTAGCTCTGGGTCAGCTGTTTTCACAGCTGTTTATATGGTATTCATCTTATGACTATGCCATCAAATTTCCAGCCTCTTAGTAGACACTTATATTGTCACCATTTTTTTCTATTATAAACAACATTACAATAGATATTCTTGTAAATAGTAAAAAAAGAGATTAATTGATTAGACTGAGAAGAAAGAGGGAAAACGATTACCTCAATAAGGATTAAATAGGCTTCTGATCAGATTTAACACCTATTCCATGAAAACTCTTAGAAAATATTTCTTACCATACTAGACAAAATCCAACTTTATAACTGGGCAAAACAGTAGAAATTGTCTCATTTTAACTAAGAACTAAAGAAAGCTTCCTGCTTTAAAAGTTCTTTACAATAAAACAAGGTGAAAAACCAGGAACAAGGAGCAAAACTTTGGGGATAAGAATTCTAATTAGTAATTTTTACACAATATTCTAAGGAAAAATATCTACTTAAAATTGGGATAAGAGTTTCACAAAGTAACTAGATGCAAAATAATTTTGTGAAAACCAATAGCTCTTCTATAAACTGAGAATAGTTCATTAGAAAGTATAAGAAAAAAATTCCATTCACAATAGTAAATAAGAAAATGCCTGCCATTGAGTATAATAAAACAAATAAGACATTATGAAAGAGATCATCAAACAGCACATTTCTAGATGAGAGTTTTTTATTTTAAAGAAGTATATCCTTCTCAAGTTAATACACTTGTTTAAATCAATCTCTGTAAGGATACAGTGGATTCTCTTTATTGGTGGTAGTATGTATAAAGTTGCTGTGAATACTGAATTATATAATTCTGAACCATTGATCCTATGGGAGATATAGAGTTAGGTTCCTGAGAGCCTCTGGTCACAATGTTTTCACCAACTAAACAATACATGGCCTTGCTTTATGTGTGGTTCTTTTTAAAGACACTTCATTTAATATATATTGTTGATTCCTTAGCATTGAACTCATGGCCAACAGCAATGTAACTCATGCTTGAGCCAGGCTTGTCTAACATGTGTATTTCCTCTGTAATGCATAGCTTTAATGATATAAACAGTGCTTAACACTGTAGTTGGAGGCCATTTTAAACAAGGGAATCATCTGCAAAAAACCTCAAAGATGTGAAAAACATGGCCCAAAACACACCATCGTAAGAGAGCTGACACGAAGGTAGAGAGAGCATTGCTTCCTTCAGTCTCAGCTGGGAATGTGTGTTGGGCAACTTACACTTTTCGCAGCTCTGCTCATATCTGCAAATAATCATGAAAGAGCCTGGGTATTGGTTTGGGGGTTACAAATTTTACTGAATAGATGAATTTGCAAATATTATTATCTGTGAGTAATGAGTATTAACCCTATGCAATAATTTTTTTATAGCTGATGTTGAAAAAATAATTCTAAAGTTCATCTGGAAAACAAATTGGTAGGAATATATCTAAGAAAAATCTAAAAATGGGAAAACATAGGAAATCAACTCTATTTCTCCTCAAAACAATGGTTAGAATTATCTAATTCAGTGTTAACAGCAACTTTATACATACTACAACAAATAATGAGAATCAACTGGACATTAAAATTGATTATAAAGCTAAAGAAATTTTAAATCCTTTGATGTAAATGTCTACAGACATATCAATAAAACTTGTAATCCTGGAATAAACCCTAATATATTTAAATACTTGCTATGTGACAAATAGTGCATCATAAAGTAATTAAGAAGCTGTGTGTGATTCAGGAATTGTTACTTTAATGTGTTTTATGGGGAAAGACTAATTCATCATTTTTTAAATTTACATCAAAATAAATTTCAGATTAATTCAAAACATTAAATGTAACAAATCTAACAACAACAATGAAGAAAGAAGAAAACATAAGTGACTAACAGATTTTCAGGCAAAAATATTTTGTCAGTGTAAAAGTCATGGAAGGAAAGCACAATAAAAGATCAATAGATAAATTAAGGTTTGTTTAAAAGACATACTGTCCAGCCATTAATAATGTTTTCAAAGAATGTTTAGTGGTATAAGAGCATTCACAGCACTTTTTTTGAATGAATAAAGCAGGGTGCAACAGCACATACATAATATAATTCTCATTTTTCTGTAGACTTTCTCTAGTGTTGTGCTCTGATATAACATGTTGCTTCCTTGAATGTATTACAAACAATGTTTGATTTATTTATTGTCTATTTCGGCTGTTAAAAGATAAACTGAGGTATATTAACAACTTTAAGTGTTTATTTGAGTAAAAATCAATTCGAATTGGGCAGTGTCCAATCTACAGATAGAAAGGGGCTCTAAAGAGCCGTATAATATGAAATACTTTCGTAGGCAGAAGTGAGCAGAACAAGGAAGTTGTCTAGGCAAAAAGTGGGCTGGTTATTGCGAAGTTATTTTCCTTTAGGTGGTAGCAGGGTTCTGTCAGGCAGATGCCCTAAGTAAGTGCTGATCAGGGGGTCCCTGACTGACTGTTTAAGATTCCATTTCTGGGAGAACAGAAACTATAATTCAGTTGTTAAGTCTCTGGTGATGTGGGTCTTAGCATAAACAACTCCTTTATGGACCTGTTGTCTTATTCTTAACACTGCCAATAGAACATAAACTCCTGGAGGGTATTCATCACACCTATTTTGTTCACTAGATGTCTTCATTTTATATTGAGCAAAACAGTGCTTCTTGTGTAGTAGATGCTTACTGAAGAATTGTTTAGTGAATAAAGGAGTAAATGATTTTGTTGAAACATTAGATTGAATCATAAAAAAAGATTGAAATAACTGAAGTACTTTTTCATATTTATGTGAAATTTTCAAATTTCCTCCAGCAAGTTTGAATTACATCTACAAGGAGATAAAGATCATTAAACACATACACACAATTATGTTTCTTTAGCATGTATTTTCCCCAATCCCTGTTGTTTTTAAATTATCTGTATTTCCCAGTGTTTTTTCTCTGCATGTTGCTATATCTCATTGTTTTCTTTTTTATTTTAAGCTTACACTGTCATTTTGATTAGAGGAGAGTTAGACCAACCATATATACTATTTATTTTAGTTATTGAACCTATTCCTCTTTGGTTAAATAAGAGACAACTCTGATTGACTGTATTTATTTTCACTGAACAAAGTTAAAACAGCTGTTGAAAACAGCAGCCCACCAATGGCATCTACATTCTCATCTCTCTTGCTGTATTTCATCAAGCTCAACACCTGCAAACTTCCAATCCTCAAAGCACAGTTGATCATCAGGCTGTGAAAGCTCATTTTTGTCACTTCCTCTTTTTAAAGGAACTTATCATTTCCAAAAAGCAAACATCTACATATGCTCCGCACCCCATTTGAAAACGTAAAAGGTGGAAATTAGTATTAGCTAAATTCCATTGTAAGTGGTAGAGTCATGGTTTGGAAAGGTTTGTGTGTGGAGGAGCAGGCCTTCCATTCACGATGGGAAACATTCATAAGAAGGCCATTTAGCCAATACATATTTTCCGCTCTAGTACAAAACAGTAACCTTAATAAAAGGTTTGAATTACAAAGCAGCCTAATCCCCACATGTTCTCTGAGCAATGGCTGCTATTTATGCCAAGAAAATAAAGAGGCTGAGAAAAAGGGAGAGGGGATGGGAATGGGAATAACAGCACAGGTAAGAGTTATCCTTCTCATGTGAAATGGGAAAACTCACTAAAAATTAGAATTATTTTGTTATTGAAAAGTTAGTGTTTTATGTCATTGGTAAAATCATTATTCATGGGGGAAAAAGCCAACATTTCCAAGGTTTTTACAGGACTTTTTGCCTCTTTCTAAATGCAGAGAAAAAACTCCAATTACCACCATACCTGTAACCCCTTCTTCTCTGTGGCCTCCTCCCCCTTACTTTGGCCATGTGGTGTTGCTAATGTGCAGTAATGTTGCAGCTGGAAAGGCATTTATGTTCCATTTTCCCCCAATATTATTAAAACTGCTCCATCTCTGCCTGTAATGGGGGTGTCCGTATTTTCTCTTGCCTGTATCCCTGACATGACATAATGCCTGCCCTCACCAGTATGCTATAACATAGAGGTAATTGAAACATAACTCACACTAAATTACAGTCAATGTTCAGGCAGGGTCCCAGTGAGCTTCCTGAAACTCATTACAAGTATAAGCTAAATATTTCTTTAAAGGGGGGTGGGAGCAGATCTGGAGCTTAGGAAGAAAAGGAGGAAAGCAGAAGATGAAAGAGTGAGGGAGAGAAGAGGCAGGAAAAGGAGCCACTTAAAAGCAAATGAGGATGAGGCAGGTTTTTATGAACGGAAATTCTCCCACCCCCAGCCTGACAGCCCCAGTTCAGCTAAGATCAGTAGCAATGTCTTATCATTGTTAAGATCTCTATACATTAACTGAATGGCTATTAATCTCTATACATTAGCTGAATGGCTATTTTCTGGACTGCTTGAAATTATAGATATCCATTCAGTTCCTAGGAAACATGGGTCCACATAATTGTATTTCCTGGCCCGATGACTGTCGGGTGGGCAGGATTTTTCCCTGGAAGAGGCCATGAAAAATGAAGTAGTGGCTGATTTCCTAAGACTGAAAGGCAAAATGTGAAACAGAGTGTGTTCTCTATAAATCTCGCAGTTATGAAAACCAGACATCCCGGCATTGTCCTGAGGTGTCTATTTGGAGGAAGGAAGTCAAAGTTCAAACACTCCTAACTTTGAGTAAGCCTCATTATTATGCAATGGGTCCTCTCCAATCTCATTAAGAAAGCAGGAATGTTTGCACTAATCAAATTTGAAGTTCGTGGCTTCATAGTTGAATGACTCTCTTGTGACTGAGTTCCATTTTCCCTCTCTCAGCAGGGAGGGCCCCTATAAACCACACCTCCCTTAGTCCTCCCTCTTGAATTTTCCCCCTGAGCACTACTTCGAGGTGGCTATTTGATTCCCCTCATTTGAGTTGTTGTTTTATCACTGGAAATGGCTAGCTTCCCCTAGACCGTTGCAGCCCCAGGGCACCTCCTTGAGGGGATGATCAAAGATGGTGGGTGAGGGGCATAAAATAGGAGGATGTTGGCCATCAGGACTCTGTGCTTATGGAAGTTGTTCAGGCCATTGTGCCCTCTGCCCAGTTTCTTGTGGTTTACAAATACATCCTGCATGAATTGTCATAAAGCACAAAGCCAGTGTATTCTTTTTCTTCCCCCATCTCCCACCAGACAGCATGTACTCTGTAAATGGCAAACACTTAGAAAAGTAGGTGCTGCCCAAAGTATATGCCACTGCCCTCACCTAAGATATCAAAGTGGACTTAGAACAAAACAAAGCAAAAAACCCCAAAAAACAAAATACCCCAAAACTCCCACCCTGATTTCAGTGTTTTTCATTGGCTTCTTGCCACTGTCCTCAGTTTTTGTGACTATTTCCCTAAAAATGACAGGAGACCAGTGCCTTTAATCAGAACTCAAGATTACCTTTAATTTTTCCCATATCAGGACCTAAGAAGAGTCAAATTGAGTTATATTGTCCTCATGAGACTTAGAGATTATGTATTCCAATGCTCACATTTTACTGGTGGGGGGGTCTGAAGTCTAAGGACAGGAAATGACCTATTTAAAAGTAATCAATTAGCCCTGGCTGGTTTGGTTCAGTGGATTAGTGCAGGCCTGTGAAACAAAGGGTTACTGGTTTGGTTCCCAGCAGGGCACATGCCTGGGGTGTCCCCTAGGTCCCCAGTATGGGGCATGCAAGAGGCAACCACACGTTGCTGTTTCTCTCCCTCTCTTTCTCCCTGCCTTCCCCTCTCTCTAAAAATAAATAAAATCTTTAAAAAAAAGTACACAGTTAACTAGTGGCATAAGGGTGAGTAGAAATATTGCTATTATGTTCTTTTCACTTTATGCCAAACTACCTTTAATTCTACATCCTCTTCTTAAAGGGTAGAATTTTAGGTAACTATCAAATGGAAAATGATTTATTGTCACATCCATAATGAAGTGTTAATGACTGATAATAGCTTAATGTGTTGCTATCTTTTAAGAATTTGCCATTCAACCTACGCGGAAGCATAATATAGAAGATTGAAAGTCTTAAGATAGTATGTAATATATACTTAGAGTGAAAGAACTTTTGAGCAGTCGTAATTGAAATTATATTATGTTATTCAACCATCTACTTCCTTTAAGTTTTGATATGGGGTTTATTTGTGTGTGTTGGCCAATTGGTATGGATTTATGTCATAGAATTTATAATGTTGGTGTGGAAAGGGACTTGCAAGCTCATCTAGTCCAGACCCCTCTTTTTGTGGCTGCATTCTCCAAGGTTACTCAGCTTGTTACTTGCAGAGCCAGAAGTTTTTCCCATGAGGGCTGACTCTTCACACAGTGCTTGAACTACCTGAGGAAAGGGATAAAAGGATTTGAAAACAAGGACATGTATCACAATCACCTGGATAACCTGGGAAAGTTTTTGAAAATTTATATACTTGTGTAAATACTTGTTTGCCTCTCCCCTTAGCTCTGCTTCTGATTCTGTTGATGTAGACAGTAAGTCCAGCCAGTATACTTTTCTTAAAGATTGAAATATAATATAAATATAGTGAACTATGTAAATGTAGAGTATGTAAAGGTCATGATTATTTACACACACACGTGGGTATATATAAATACATACATATACATAGGTATATAACTACCGCTAAAATTAAGATAAAAATCAAGATTTCCAGATCCCAGAAAACTCATTTATGATTCTTCTTAGCCAATCAGCCTCCCTCCTACAAGGATAACTTACCTCTTCCATCACAGATTATTTTGAATGTTGTATAAATGGATTCATATAAAGAATACTCTTTTGTGTCTGACTTCTTTCATTCAACATTATATCTGAGATTCACTCATATTGTTTAATGTATCAGGACTTTGTTTTTTTGCATTGCTATGTAGTGTTCCATTGCATGAATGTTCCACTGCATCAGATTTGTTGACACAGTCTATCTTTGATGAACACTTTAGTTATTTACAGTTTTTAGTTATTATGGGCAAAATGACAATGAACATTCTTGTATGTGTTTTTTGACGGATATACAACTTACATCTGTTGGGTGTACATCCACAGGTGGAATTGTAAGCGCTGCATCTTTAAAGTTCACATTATTAGGGTATATTCATGTTCAACTTTCAAAGATACTGAAAGGTTTTCAAGGTGATTCTTCCATTTAACAATTTCACCAGCAGTGCAAGAGAGTCCTTGTTTTTCTGTAGTATCGCTAATCCTTAGTGTTTGTTAGATTTTTCAATTTTAGCTATTCAAGTAGGTGCTTTTCTCTGATGATTAAACATAAACACTTTTCCAAATGCTTACTGTGTGGACCCAACTCTTTTTATTTTTCTGATGTATATGTTAGAGATAACTTTCCCTGGTTTGTAGCTTACCTTTCCACTGTCTTCATAGTGATTTTTGATGAGCAGTTCTTAATGTTGATAAATACAATTTGTGATTCTTTTCTTTATTGGCAAATATTTTGAATCCTGCTTCTGAAATCTGCCCGATAGTCATGATTATAGTCTTCTGTGTTTTCTTTTAGAAGCTTGATTATTTTTAGCTTTTACATTTAGATCTCTGACTCATATAAATTTTTTTTTTTGCTTGTGGTGGCACCTATAACAGGTAAAAGCTTTCTGATTAATTGGAACAACCATTCTTAATTGAGAACCACTGGAAGTAAAAAGATTTAGAATCAGGTTTGATTTGAAATATCATTCATGTCATTTATTAGATTAGTGATATTTTCTTGAATCTCTTTCTTCATATTAAAAATATATAGAATAATAATACCCATGTTTCAGGGTTTTGGAGATATCGAATGTGATAATTATTTAAAGAGACTGATACTGAGGGGAAGCTCATTAAATCATAGCTCTTTTTATTTAAGTGCTTTGCAGGCAGAAAGCATATAAGGGCCATTTACTATGAAATTTAACTATTGTGGTTATTTAGCTTTTGGTTTGTTTGATTTAATCTTCATTAACTAATATATACCCACAGGTCATTCATAGTGATCAGTAGATTATTTGAAAAATTCAGCTTCGGTAATCTTTTCAGAGGTAAGGTGGCCACCTTCAGGCTAAGAGCTTATAGAATTCAAATAAAGAAAATGGACTTTCCTGATAGAATAAACGGTGATGAAAATGATCCATAGCATTTGACCTGAATACATCTGTCATTTCAAAATTCAAATGAGAATGCAATGAAAACTATTCTGGACCCACAGGTAATGAATTCTACCTTTCTCTTTCAGGAAAGTTCACGTAAATTGCCTGGATGGCTGTCTTCTCACTATTGTTGCAACCACTTTGCTCTGCTCCACACTGGAGTATCACAACCAAGTCCTGCTTGCTAGTCATAATGCTCTCTTCTCTTGCTAAGGCATGTAAATGAGTTTATCTTCTGCACCAATTTAATCTTGACAGGGTTGAGGCAGACTAGTGGATTTGTGTGTGGTTTTACCTTACCTGGTTCTCTCAATTTCTCATCTTTACTTTAAGGTGCCTAGGAAATTTGACTTGAAGGTATGGACAGAATTGATGGTATACTGTTGATAGAGCAAGTTTGTATGTTCCCAAAAACATCTGTCTATGTGCAACCTTTTCTTAACTCCTCCAAGGAGCTGCTCGTTTGGTGGGTCAGAGTTTAAGATAGTTGATTGGGTTCCTCTGAAAACTGACCTTGACACCAAGATAAAGCTTCCTAGTTTATTTGGGAGATGATCTGCAGAAGAAGAAATATTGGGTGGGGGGAGGTAGTGAGACAGGGAAAGGGGAAATGCTGATACAGCATACATTTAGTTACTGGGTTGTTATGGGCTGAATTGTGTCCACCACCCCCAAATTCATATGTTGAAGTCCTAACTCCCAGCACCTCAGAATATGATTATATTTGAAATTAGGATTTTTTAAAAGTAAAGTACATCAATTTTATTTATTTATTTACTTTAGATTTTATTTATTTATTTTTAGAGAGGGGGAAGGGAGGGAGAAAGAGAGGGACAGAAACATCAATGTGTGGTTGCCTCTCACTTGCTCCTCGCTGGGGACTGGTCTGCAACCCAGGCATGTGCCGTGACTGGGCATTGAACTGCAACCCTTTGGTTCACAGCACATGTTCAATCCACTGAGCTACACCAGCCAGGGCTTGAAATTAGAATCTTTAAAGATGTAATTAATAGAAAATAAGGTCATATAGGTGAACCTTAATCTAATATGACTAATATTCTTATAAGAAGAGATTAGGACACAGACCTGTGTGTGCACAGAGGAAAGACCATGTGAGGACACAGAGAGAAGGTGGCTATGCATAAGCCAAGGAGAGAGGCCTCAGAAGAAACCAAGCTTGCTGACCCCTTGATCTTGGACTTCTACCCTCCAGACTGAGAGAAAGAAAATTTCTGTTGTTTAAGGCACCCAATCTGTGGCATGATGTCATGGCAACCTTAGTACCCTAATATGTGGACACAAGGATTCAGTCCTGTTGGATTGCTGTTCTGTTACTGGAAGAATGTAGGACTTGCCTCAGAATTGTACCATCAGAGGGTAGAAATGCTAGACCATCTGCCTGCTAACACATCTTCCTTTGGGGCAGATTGCTGCTGGGGACGTTAAACTCCCTTACACTTACAAGCTGCAATTTCTCAGAGATAAATGGTTTGTGTCTGTTGTGTGATACTGGCTATGTGCCTGGGCCTTACCAAGGATGGCCTGAAATTAGGTGGTGTATCATGAGCATCTGGGGTACTCCTCATTTTTGTACATGGTAATGTAGCCCACTAGTTAGTGTGGAGAGGTAAGTTACTATGCTGAAAGCTTGGCCTCTCAGGGAAGCCAGAGCAGGTAATCTTTATACCCATTTACCTTTGGCTTTTTCTTTCTTCTGTCTTTGTTGCAGGGTGGGTATTCTGGGAAGTAGACACTGCAATGTCATTTAAAATGCAAAAATTGTATTAAAAAGTGCTCTTGGGATTAATATTTGTAAAGAAAGAAAGAAATCTGTCCTGGGCAGAGAGAAACATTGGGTCATGACAATTACAACAATAGCCTCTGTGAAAACTACAAGGAACTCTGAGGCTGAGAGAGCTTTTCAGTTGTCCTAAATTGGAATGAGGGGTGGAACTTGGTATTCCCACAAGAATCAAACAGGAGAAGCAAGCTTCCCCCGGGGAAGAGTCACGGTCATTGGCCAAGCAGCTCTTGTTAGCCCAGAAAAATTCCTGGGATGCCAGTTGGTAGCGCTCTCAGCAGTTTTGAGTGCAGGTCCTTCAGTTCTGAAGGGGGTTCTGGGCAGCACTGCACAGTGTCAGTTACACACATGTCATTAGGTAGGTATGAAGAACCAGAGTCTGTTCTATTGCCCAATTGTATACTTTCTACCTCCTCTTCTCTTCTGACTGCCTTCCTTCATGCCTTCAGTCAAAGACTGATAAGGTTAAGAAAACATCTAGTTTAGGATTATGTATGGTGTTGGGCATTTGAGCCCTCAGGTTCCAGCTCAGTTTTGAACTCTGAACTGGTTCAGAGGAACTGGGAACTCGTGCAGCTAGTAAGAAAGCAACACTGATTTCTCCCTTATTAAACTCGTGGTGGTGGTAGTGGAGAGCATGCTGATCAACAGGGCAGAATTAGATCATTTCAGGGTCTTAGATATAACAACTAAATACTTCCAAAGCCCATTACTACCTTGATGTTCACTGAATCTGTAATTTCTAACCTGTCCTGTTCCAATCTATAACAGAGGCTGTAAATGTACTCTGCTCATTCAGGTCAATATGTCAAATTTAAAAGATTAAAATCAATCTCAGGTGTCCACTTAGTCTCCTTCACTTTATCCAGACTACCTTCCATTTGCCAAAATAATATACAGACACTTTCTATAACTTGGGAGGCAATCTCTTTGGGTGCCTGGTTATAATGATTCATTCAACACACAGTTCTTTTGCTTAACCTCAGTAATCTGCATTAGCCACAGTTCTCACATTTCCATTCTGGCCCTATAAAAAAAAAAGACCTTAAAAAAGTGAGTATCTAATTCCAGCTCCCAATTAGAGGGATGTTTGTGAGCTAGCTCACTTCCAGCCTTCCCAATCTTCTGATACAACTCAGAAGGATATTTACATTGTCAAGCCATGTGTTACTAATTTTGTTCCATAAGATCTAATCTGTAATTAAGGAACATGGCTGGGTGCTCCATACAAAGATTCATAGGACTATTATTTTTTAAATTGACCAAGATACTTGCTTGGTCTCACTTGAGCGAGGCCCTGAAGAATGATCTCCAGGTCTGGATGCAGATAAAATGGTCTTGTAGCCAAAATTCACTCACTTTACGATTTGGGGGTGATTCTTTTTCTTGTTATAGAAACAATGTACTTTCAGAATGCTGCTCTCTCCCATGAAACCCCTGAGATTGCCCCTACTGGACCCTCTTCTGAGGTGGTTATACCCCAGCCTACGAGTCCTCTTCCAGTAACTGATTTTAGGCAAAGAAATTCTTTGAAATTTGTCACAAGCATATGTTTGTGATATAGTCTTTCTTATAAGTCAGCCAGAAAAATGCCCAGCTAGCTGTCTGCTAAGCAACCCAGCACCAAGGAATAGACAAGAGTCATACATAGTAACTATGCTATTCACTCAGCTTTTACTGAATGCAGGTTCACTCAAAGTAGAACATTAACATACATTAATATCCCACTCACACTCTAACACTCTAAGAGAATTATAACACACACACACACGCACACATACACACGTACACCAATCCATGGGGGATGATGAACCTGAGTTCCAGAGTCTCAGTCTGAACGTCTGGGAGCCAGCATGGTGGGCAAGGGAGTGTCTTGCAAGAAAGGACCTCCAGGGCCAGGTGAGCAGCAGGGCAGATGAAGTCCTCAGTTCCAGCAGGGAAGGCCTTCTGGCAACTAGTGTCAAGGGAGATCAGTGTGGCATGGAGCAATCTTTGGTATGTGGAGGTTGGTTATCTCAGAAGTGATCTGGAACCTACTTCAGTTATACCCTGAAAATGGTGTACTCCACCCTCCTGGGTCTTTCTGATGAATGTCTGCACCCATGATGCCATGTGTGGAATTTCCCCAGAAGCTTATGGATGTTATATGGCTGTTCTGCTTGACACCATTGCTAGCAAGTGTGGAATGCCCCCAGGAGCCTATCTATGGGTGGTCCTGCTCTGCAGACATGGCTATTCTGATCACATGTGCAGATATTTTAAGTGTCTCCTTGACAGATGTATCTGTTCTGACTTAGGTATTTTCCCTCTTGAACCAAAGTGTCATGACTGACTGACAGCCATTTTGGTTGATACAAGTGGCTCTACTTTGTTTTATGTACTTTATGCTATCTTGATCAGATCAATGCCATTTTATTGATCCTGCTCTCCATAAAATCTATTCTGGTCTCACCAGAGGAGGGCAGGCTAGCAAGCAGAGATTCAGAGCAATAGTAAGGAGGAAGGGGGGTTTATAATGAGGAAGCACAGAACATTCTTTGGTATAAGGACAATAAACTTTGATTCCATAATAGTGAAACTATCCCAAGAAATAACAAGGAGGAACTGTTGCTCAGTAGCAGACAAGGGGGAGAGAAAAGCAGATTGAAGGAAGGAAGGATGAAGATCATCTAATGATGTCATCTAAAATCCACAATATTATATTTGGACTCCACAGTTTGTTTTGTTTTTGCACTTCTATAAGACTTAGTCCAACAACACCACAGGTTTCGTTCTCTGAAGGCACACCATTTGGGTTATTGCTATAGGTTGAGTTAGTCTAACCCTTGGTCAAGGTGGGCCAATGTTTACTGAATATTTGAGAGCTGTGGTACAGAAGCAACAGGACTGTATGATTTAGAAACTGTATATTTTCTTATAGTCTTTATAATAACAAAGAAACCAAACTACTTATTTTGGAATAAAAATAAAAGGTGTGAAATTTAAAACATATAACATGGGACATGAAAGCACAGACAATAACTTCCATGATGCCTTTGCCATGACAAGAGGTCACTGAATAACTCCTACAGGCTGAGACCCTTCAGCAGTATTTCTGACGGTCACCTAAGTAAATAGATGACTCAGTTCTGGCCCTTTGGGCAGCACCAATCAATAGACAAGAGAGTTCAAAAGCAAAGTATACAGATTTATGAGTGAAGAAATGTGCAGATAAGCTAAGCAGAGGAATGAACAAAAATAAGGTCCCTTACATATATTAATGCTTAGTCACAAGTATAAAATCTCTCAGCTAGAAGGGCATTTTCAGATGATCCAGTCTAACCCTCTCATTTCACAG
Organism: Tonatia bakeri; assembly: GCA_004024845.1. Taxonomy (NCBI): domain Eukaryota; kingdom Metazoa; phylum Chordata; class Mammalia; order Chiroptera; family Phyllostomidae; genus Tonatia; species Tonatia bakeri. The sequence continues at coordinate 133,961 of PVIA01001238.1, forward strand.
ACGAGGAGAAAGGTAAATTGCTCAGGATAAAATAGCTAGTTTTTTGCAGATGTAAGATTGGACAAAGGGTCTCACCTTATCTCAGTGCATTTTTACCAGATTCAATGGTCAATAAATAATTTGGAAGAGTGATTTCTCAGCAAAAAATAAAGCAATAATAAAAAGATAAATAATAGTAAACCTCTCCCATTTCTCATAGAAATAGAGTTTAACTAGAGGAAAGGAAATCGCACATTAAAAAATATCTGCTAATAAATGGAGTAGGACATAAATTTTAATGTTGATTAAAACACTTTCTTTGAGTGAACTCATTTTCAAATCTCTAAACATTGAGAAATAATAAAGCAACTATTGACCTAAACAATGCCAAAGGGCATGGAGAAAATTTGAACATTTGCACATCATCAAGCCAAAGCATTATTTATCTACAACTACTGTAATTAGCAAATATATATTAGCAAAAGCAGCTATTTTTATAGAATGATTGAGTAAATTGAAGAAATACTTCAAAGTTGGAAAGGGCAATATTAAATTTTGTTTGGACATAAAATCTCTGGATTGAAACAACCAATCTCTATGTATACTGAGGTCTGTCTGGAAAAATTTCAGCCATGGTTGATATAATGAGAATGGTTTGTGTGACTTTGATGTAACCTGGCAACCAAGGAGAGTGGACTGGAATGCACATGCATGAACAACGATGACTTCGCTGTACTAGTCTGTAGGGGTGATAGATACCATTGAGTGAGCATGCGTGCCATGTGGCTGTCGCATTCAAAGTGACTGAGCGACGAGAGCAACAGATCTGCATTAGATTTTGTGTTAAGCTTCAGCATCGTTCCGCAGAAACTATTTGGATAATTCAGAAGAGTTTTGGCACAGTGCAACAAGTGCAGCACAAATAAAAGCGTGGCACAAATGCTTCAAAGAGAGTCGAGAGTCTGTTGAATGGGATCCCTGCTCTGGAAGGCCTGCAGCAAGCTGAACACCTGAGAATGTTGAACGTGTATGGCCTGCAATCAACAAATATCCGTGACTGGCAATGTGAGACCAAGAAGCTCATCAGGGGATTCCAAAAACTACTGTGTCTGAGATTTTGATGCAGGATCTTGGCATGAAATGTGTCATGGCAAAATTCATTCTGTGGCTTCTGCTACCAAACCAGAAGGAACATTATGCTGTAGTTGCTAATGACGATTCAAACTGCTACCAATGAACCAGATTTTCTCAAAAAGGTCTTAGCTTTGAATGGTACTGATGTGTCATTGTCCTATGTACAATGTTTCTTTCATCTTGTATCTTCTTCAATAAATGGTCTGTGTTCTTCAATAAATGGTCTGTATTTTTCATATTTTAGGCTGTCTGTTCCTGGAAAGACCTTGGCATACCAATTTCCACATGTCTAATATGATATAAACAAGGGGGGAAGCTCAGTGATGTACAATAATTAAAGAAAAAAGTAACTTCTAGATAAAAAAGAGATATTTAGTATGGTATGTGTGACTCCATAATGTGTTGTCTGCCTGGCTGTCTGACTCCATTTTCCACATTTTTTCTTTGCCTTACACTTTAGCCATACCCAATTCCTTACAGTTCCCTGAAAGAGTCTTGTTCCATGTTTTCTCCCACACCTAGATTTTACTCAGTCTCCTTATAGACCTGTCCCCTTTTTGTTTCCTTTCCTTCTATTCCCCATTGCTAAGATTTAACTTGCCCTGAAGGATTAAATTCTACTTTCTCTGTTTTCTCCCCATGCTCTATTCCACCATTCAGATTAACTGTCCTTTCTTTTTGCTTCATGGTATCCAAGGCACATAAGCTTCCTTTGCTCTATTTTTAGAACAGGTCTATAAATTACCTGATAGTTTCTTGGTCTCATCCACTGCAATCTACATTCTTAAACATAAAGACTGTTTCTTATTCTTCTTGGCATCATCAGATTTGGAACACTTAGTTGTATTCAATAAATGTTTGTTGAGTAAGCAATCAGGCATTCCCAACCCTGTGCCCAAAGAGGAGGTTGTGATGGTTCTGGCCTTATGATGCGAGTGAATGAATATAGTCAACAGTCCTAGATTACTTGACCCTAAAGTAGAGAGGTTAAGTGTTTGGGTTTATTTATTTCTCTGAACAAAGCACTCTTTGCTATAATTGGAGTTTATAACAAAGTGGTCAAAATAGAAGAAAATAGGGATACTAGCATTCTAATCAGATGATTAAAGTGAAATATATCTTCACTGCCCAAGGGCCCATTTTTTAAAATCTTCTGAAATGGAAAGGAGTGATTCCTTACCCATGTCACAAAGCTTATTACTAAATTATGTTTGGCATGATCTCTCAGGCTTTGGGACATATTGTAAACTCTGGAGCGCTCACTTCAGTGCACGGGATTCTGATAACTATTGATAATGTTATGGTAGGTGGTATTCATTATCCTTCCGATGGTATTCATGACACTTCAGAGATGACAAAGAACAATGTAAAACAAAAAGTAAAGCCAAAAGAAAAGCACAACTGAACTCACTTTTCCAAAGGTGGCATGTGCATGTCTGGCTATTTGAATGGGGCCACAAATCACATCTAAAAACAGGAAACAAAAATCTGGGGGAAAGTCCCATCAGAGAAGTCCGTCGAAGAAGTAGCTGGAACTCTTACCTAAAGCCATAAAGCCTGAAAAGTATAAAAGAAAAATACAATAACTGTCTAGCCAGATGTTTACACAAAAGGGCCCCACAGAACATGAGCAAGGCTCATATAAAACCTTTATCATTTGTCAGAAACTCAAAATCATCACAGGATTTAAAGTGTCCTTAGTAACTTTTTATTGTACATGGATATTAATTAGCAAAACAAGCACCCTACTGACATTTTAAGACTTTGAATTATTCCCCAAGTGTTTGTTAATCAGTTGTATATCTTCTCTTGTAAATTGTAAATTTGCTGTTTTCCTATTATAGACCTAGTGTTTTTCTTACTGATTTGAATAAATTTTTTATTTAATGAAGTCATTACTCTGTTGTTTAAAATTTTCATTTGAGAACACTAAATGTGTATAAAAAGCACTAATTTTAAAAATTTATTTATTTATATAGCAAATATTAACTAAGTTTCTGTCATGGGCTGGGTACTATTTTAGGCACTTAGGATATATCAGAAAATGAAACATACCAAATCCCTGTTCTTGTGGAGCTTATGTTCCTGTATGTGTGTATAGGTGTTGATGTGTGTGTAGGGAGGGAATTGGGTAACAAATAAATAGGAAACAAAATAAACAGTTAAACATATAGTATGTCAGAAGGTGATGTATGTGCTATAAAAAAATAGAGCAAGATAGGAATACTGGGGGTAAGGGTTCAGATTGCCTCAATAAATAGGGTGGTTGGGGTAAATTTTATTGATGAATGACATTTGAACAATGGACTGAGGAAAACTGGAGACATAGTCATGTCAGTAAGTGTTTGGAGATAAGATATTCTAGGTAGAGGAAGCTACCTGTGCAAACGTTTTGTGGCAGCAGTATCCCTGGGGATCTGGATGAATATCAAGGAGGCCAGTATGACTGGACCAGAATCACAGAAGTGAGAATTTTAAGATATGATGTCAAAGAGAAGCGGAATTCCATCAGGTGAGACCTCCTAGTCATTGTAAGGACTTTGGTTTTACTTCTGAGTAAAATGCGAAGCAGTAGAATAATATGCCTTTGATTTTAGCAAAGTCACTGAGGCTATTAGATTAAGAACAGAGTGTAGAAAAGCATGTATAATAGCAAGAAAATCTGTTAGAAATTAGTCTTAGTTTCCTGTTGCTGCTGTAATAAATCATCACAAAAATGGTGGCTTCAAGCAGCACAAATTTATTGTCTTACTGTCCAGGAGGTCAAAAATATGAAATGGGTCTGGGCTGGAGTCAGGGTGTGGGCAGGACTGTGCTTCTTCTGGAGGCTGTAGGGGAGAATCTGTCCGCTTGTGTTGTACAGCTTCTAGAGGTTGCCCACACTCCTTGACTTGTGGCTTCCTTCCAAACACACATCACTCTGACCTATTCTTCCTTGATTGTATCTTCTTTGACTCTGGCCCTCCTGCCTCCTTTTATAAGTACCATTTTTATCACATTAGGCCCATCTGGACAATCCAGGATAATATCTCCATCTCCAAGTCCTTAACTTAATCATATATGTTGGCATATGTGGTACATAGCACAGGTTCTGGGTATTGGGACGTAGATATCTTGTTGGGGAGGGAGGCATTATTTTGTCTATCACAAGGCTGGCCTGGTAACAGAAGCAGAAGATGATGGTGACTTGGACTAGGGTGTTATAGTGAGGATAGTGGGGAAGAGCTGGATTTGTAATTATTATTTTGAAATTAATGTCAAGCAGCATTTCCTGATAGATTAGCTATAGGATGTGAAGAAAGAGAGAAAGAGAGAGTTGCTGAGTCAAGAATGACTCCAAGTATCCAAAGCTGGATGATCCTGTGCTCTGTGGGGCCAGGGGTCACATCTGTCTTCTTTGTCTCTGTATTTTCAAGGCCTAAGTAGCATAGTGCCCAGCATACAGTAAATGCCTAATAAATATTTACCAACTTAAAATTTTCTTACTACAAAAAATAAGCATGATTAAGAAAAACTAGAAAGTAGAGGTGGGGAAAAATAGTAAAGGAAATCCCCATTCTCAAACCTGCAAAATTATTTTAATATTTTTTTATTTTTTGTTTCAAAATATCATTACATAAGCAGATTTTTTCTTTGTATGTTTTTATGGTAGCACTAAACCTGCCATTCTGTGTCCTTAAGCCATATTTTAACTTAACATTTCCCACATTTATAGTCTTCATTGACATGAATTTTGATAATTTTTATAAGTTCTTTCAGTGAATGTTCTATAATTTAAATGTTCATTTTCTTATTGTTGGACATTGAGGTCAGTTTTAGCACTTTCACTGGTTTAAGCCATCATTAATATGTTCATATTTTTCCATATTATATTTTTAGGTCAGAGTCCCAGAAGTAAGATCACTGACAAAGATATGACATTTTTTCAAACATTTTTGTGTAGAACCCCAAGATTTTTACAAAATAGTTGTTCTTATTTCTATTGAAAAATGTAATGTGTGAATATACCAGCATCTATGGTCTTTCCAGTAATAAGTATTATCACTTTTTAGTGATAATTTAGTGATAATATTTAGTGATAATTTAGTGATAATATTTTTTATATTCCCCTTTATTAACTGAGAAACAGTATTTCATATTTGTAAAATTGTTGATTACTTTTCCTTTGTCAACCAGCTATAATTCCTTTTTTGTAAATTATGTTTTCATATATGTATTCTATTTTCTTATTAGCATATCTGAACTCAATTTATACAATTATAAAGTTTCTGTCTATAAAATATATTTTTATAAAAATTAATTATGAATCAGAAAAAAGAATACAAATATCTAAAGGCTAACAATGTTACAGGTGGACACAACAGGAACAAAATAAATAACAGACTCAATGAGAGCACAGTGAGCACAATAAGAAGGATGGGCCTGGGGCTAGACTACATTCATCAAATTCGAGCGGCCCTGTGAGTGCCCTGGTCAGCAAGCAGATCTCCTCCCAGAGACAACTTCCTGTGAACGTCAGTTTAGAACATTCACATGGATTGGTAAGGACATTTAAGATAGAAAAAGATTTCAAAGGACTGTTTTTCTAATAGAACTTTCAAATAGATGGAAAGAAAGAAAAAAGTTAGGAAACTGATTTTGATATATGACTACAAATCACATGTTATTTCATTTTTCTTGGAAAGTAGTTTAAATAAATTGGAAGACAAAAAGTCATAAATATAAGTTATCCAAAAAACAGTAGACTAAACAATTTAATAGATTGCAAAGGGGGCAGAAGGCATCATGAATGCCATGGGACAAGATATTGTTTCCACTTCTTTTTTTTTTTCCTCTCAATTCTTCAATTAATACCTGCAGGAGAAAGCAGAACATTAATATTTCTTGAAATGATGCTATATTAGGCAATGTTATAAACATAGGTAAAGATTGAGAAACTATCTGGAGCTTGAAGATTACAAATATGGACTGAAATCAAAATAAGATTAAACTAGGAGAATGTAAACTAGTACATCTGGGAAGAAACTGAATCAGATTTAAGGTCCTCCTGAGAAACCAGCTAAGTGGTAGTATCATGAAATAAGAACAAACTGATCTACCCCCAAAGCCCTCCCCACCTCCCTCCCATCCCCACCTCCCTCCCATTTCCAGCCCCACTTGTTATTGTCGTGTGTCCTTTGTACTTGTTCCTGCAAACCCTTCCCTTTTACCCCTGAATTCATTGCTTTCTCCTTCTCTGGTACATGAATAACAATTAAAATTAGATTAAATTAAAAAAAGAAAATTAATCTTTCCAGTATAATTATAAATTGAATGTACAATTGCCATATTTAGAACTGAAATTCATTTTTATCCAATTTAAGAACTATGTTTGTTTATATTTTATTTTATTCATTGATACCACTATGTTAGGCAATAGAAATAAATTTCAGATAAGTCATTAAAACAAGAACAAGTTAGTCTAAATAAAGATAAGCTATAATAAAATATTGGGATAAGAAGGTCAACATGTCTCCCAAGCACTGACCAAGCCCAATCCTGCTTAGCCTCTGAGATCAGAGGAGACTGACACATTCCTTCATGCACACGGCAGACACTGGTGCTGAGGAACTGTTGCTTCTGCCTCAGTGAGGCTGCCCGGATGGGATCTATATTAGACTGGAGTGCAGGTCCCTAGTAGCACTGACCCAAGGTGCTCTGTTTGGTACTCTACCTGTCCAGTCACCAGTTCTCTCCTCATTTTCTTTTATCCCATGAGGTTGTGTTATATCTCCTAAACTTTGTAACAGCGCTTCTTGCTGCCTGGTTGCCAGACCTCCAAACATAGCTGCCACTGCTGGGACCTTTCCAATTATTCCTTACATGTGTTTTTTGGACAGACAAGGAAGAGGTAACACTTCTGAGTGTGTATGCTGGGAGGGGTCTCTTGCCTTTGGGTTTCATCTCACTTTAAATATTTTCCTCCATTTTTATGGAAAGACCTGTTTTGATAAGTATCAGGCTAAACAGAGCCAAACACTTTGGAAGCCCCTCTGGGATTAGTCTTGGTAACAGCACATCATCTACCTGAATGAGGCAGAGAGAAGTAAGAGGTTGTGATTCTGTATTCTTTGCTGAGTTCTCCTGTGAGCACTTGGCCATGTCTTGGTGGAGCGGAATGAATACTTTTTGCCTCACCAGAAAGTAAATGTCCAGTAGTAAATGTTTTCTTCCCACATTACTTCTTGCCCCTTTTTATGTTTGCAGGTGCCCAAATAATTTCCTGTTAGTTCTCCCTTTCATGCTGCATGTTAATTGGTTCATTAACTGCAAAAACCTTTTCACCAGTACTCGTCTGATACAGCACACCTATACTTCCACATAAGTTGCACTGATTTTGTCTGAACATCGTCAGAGAAGTAGACACTGATTGAAAATTATCTTAGCCCATGACTAAACAAGGCAGGCAGAATGGCCACTCTGCCGAAGCTTGCTTGTCTTTTCAACAGTGCCTCATCCACCCTCTAGGACTGAAGTGCGTATGCCCTTCCAAGAACTCCTCTCCATTTCCTCTTTGGGATTTGCCACCATATCCCTATATTCTGCTCTCCTGTTTTTGATATTTAAGTGAAGGAAGAGATGCCCTCTCTATTTTCACTCCAACCCACAATAACCTGCTATCTCAGAGCAGCTTTTGATGTATGAATGTCAACCTTCCCAACATGGTCGCCTACAACACTGCTGTGTTCATGTGGAGCCCTCACCACAATCCTGACTCTAATTATTTGTGTCTTTTTTCTTGTTATCTCTGTACTCTACTTACATTCACTGGGTTGGGGGGGATCTAATTTTAAGCATGTTCGGTGGAATCTCCCTGCCTGTTTCAGTGTCACTTAAAATTTATCCAAAAGCAGGAGAAGCCAAAGACTTATTATATATGACCGATGGACATGAACTAGGGTGGGGGAATGATGGTGGGAAAAGAGGTGCAGGGTGGAGTGGAATAAAGGGGAGAAAAAATTGGACAACTGTAATTGTGTAATCAATAAAATATATTAAAAAATAAAAAATAAAAAAATTTATCCAGAAGCAATTTCACTGGGGGTTTTCTTAAGGTGTAAAGGCCTTTTACAGAAGCTAACCCTTCCCCCACATGTGGTAGAATATGGTGTTTTATATCTACTCCTCAATAAAGCATGTTCTTTGCTCAAAAAAAAAGTCAATGTGATTGGAAATGCACAAAGACTTTAAAAGCAAATGATAAAGTGAAACAGGAGGTAGTAATCAACTCTATTCTTAAAATTTTGGGGGCATGTAGTCTATGAAACATATTTAGATGATCAAGCCAACCAGTTAGAAAATGGAAGGAATTATTTGGAAAGAAAGGCTTTCTGAAAAATCAGGTTTAGGTAATACCCTGAAGCACCCCACGGACATCATTGCAAAGTATGTTGCTGTTATGTGCAGTGTGTCCTATTTTGCAGTTATTTGTTTAAGCTCTGAAACTGTTCCCCACATCACTTCTCCCATTCTCATTGCCATTGCCATTTTCCTGCCCCGGCTCTCATCCTTTCTTGCCTGGAGTATCACCACTTAGCTGACTTACCAGCTTTTGCTCATGTTATTGCTTTGGACTGGAAGTTTCTTGCTACTATCTAAGTTAAATAACATACACTCATTTTCAGCCTTAGTTCAAGTGACCTCTCCTTGCTAACCATTGTGGATTGCCCCTCAACCAATTAGATTCAGTTGCTTTTACCTTGTATTAACAGCTATACTACACTTATGTATTGTGTTACTTAATTACATTTTCCTCCTCCATAATAATAAATTTGAAGCTTCTTCAAAGCAGGAAGAAATTTTTGTTTATTGTACTTGTTTCCTCTTTTTTCTGTAACAAGTAGCCATAGGACCTCGTACCCAGAAGGTGCTCAATGAATTGAATTGAATGTCAAAAACAATCATCATTTCTAGAAATGAAGTTCAGCCTCACTGAACTAGTGACTTGAGAGTGAACTGGTGTGTAGGTTGGGTAAAGACCCAGAGGCCAGGGATCCTGCCTGGACAGGGGAGAAGAAACTAACTTTGACAGTGAATAATTGCTGTTTTCCAGTGCTCCAAAGTGATTCCCTTGCATGTGTCAATCCACTATATCCTTACAACTACCTTGTGATGTACACACTATTAGCTCTATCTTGCAATGAGAAAACTACAGATGAGAAATAGAAATAGAAAGTGTTGGGGAAGATTTGAACCTTGATCTGCTAGATTCTAGTACTCATGGTTTAGTTTTAGTTTATTTGTTTATTATTATTATTATTTATTATACAGTACTCTCTGGTGCCATTACTTTTTTTAGTATATTTTATTGATTATGCTATTTCATTTTTCCCAATTTCCCTCCTTTATCCCCCCTCTGCCCTGCATCCCCCAACCCCTCAGCAATCCCCCCATTAGTTCATGTCTATGGGTTGTATATATTAGTTCTTTGAGTTCTCTGTTTCCTGTTGAGTTCTCTATACCATTTTAACCTTTCCCCATCTATTTAATACCTACCAATTATGCTTCTTATTACCTGTACCTTTCCCCCTCTATTCTTCCCCTTCCCCTCCTCACTGAAAACTCTCCATGTGGTGTCCATTTCTCTGGTTCTGCTCCTGTTGTAGTTGCTTGCTTAGTTTTTGTTTTTGTTGTTTTTCTTTTTTGTAGGTCCATTTGTTGATCGTTGTGAGTTGTCATTTTACTGTTCATAGTTTTTGATCTTCAATTTCTTAGATAAGTTCTTTTAACATTTAATATAATAGAGGCTTGGTGATGATTAACTCCTTTAATTTGACCTTATCTCGGAAGCACTTTATGCGCCCTTCCATTCTAAATGACAGCTTTGCTGGACAGTGTAATCTTGCATGTTACCCTTGCATGTAACCCTGACTTTCATGACTTCAAATACTTCTTCCCAGCCCCTTCTTACCTGCAAGGTTTCTTTTGAGAAATCCAGTGATAGCCTTATGGGCACTCCTTTGTAGGTAACTCTCTCCTTTCTTCTTGCTTCCTTTAGGATTCTCTCTTTATCTTTAATCTTGTGTAACTTAATGATGATGTGCGTTGGTGTATTTCCCTTTGGGTCCAACTTCTTCAGGACTCTGGGCTTCCTGGTCTTCCTGGAAGTCTATTTCTTTTGCCAGATTGGGAAGTTTTCCTTCATTATTTGTTCAAATATGTTTTCCAAATAAGTTTTCCATTTCTTGCTGTTTTTCTTGTCCTTCTGGCACCCCTATAATTAGAATATTCGAACGTTTAAAGTTTTCCTGGAGGTTCCTAAGCTTCTCTTTATTTTTTTGTATTCTTGTTTCTTTGTTCTGTTTTGGTTGGATGTTTATTTCTTCCTTTTGTTCCAAATCATTGATTGGAATCCTGGTTTCCTTCCTGTCACTGTTGGTTCCCTAAATATTTTGCTTTATTTCACTTTGGGTATCCTTCATTTGCTCTTTCATTTTGCGACCAAGCTCAATCAGTTCTGTGAGCATTTTGATTACCAGGGTTTTGAACTCTGCATCAGACAGGTTTGCTATCTCCTTGTCACTTAGCTCTCTTTCTGGAGACTTGCTGGAGCCTATTCTTTGATTTGGGCTGTATTTCTTTGTCTTGGTGCACCTGTTAAGTTGTAACGGGGCAAGGCCTTAGATATTCACCAGGGTGGGGCAATCCTCTTTGCTGTGGTCCCTCACTTGAGCTGTGGTGCTGCCTGTGGGGGAGAGGCCAGAGAGGGAACAATGCAGCTCGCCCGCTTGGCTCTAGCCCCACTTTCCAGTGAAGTCTCATGTGAGACTGGGAGTTTCTCCTGCTGCGGCAACCCCCCACTGTAGTTCACAGTCAGTTCTGAGTCTCAGTTTCCTGTTCAGCCAGCCCCACCTGCATGGTCAGCTGCCTTGCCATGGGTTCTCTATATCTGCCTGTCTTACCAGTTTGGTTGGTCTGGTTGACTGTTTCTTTAGTTCCTTGGGTGTCAGAGTTCCATGTAGTTTTCTGGCACTTCTGATTGTTTATTGATTTTAGATTGGTTATTATCCTCCTTTTGGTTGTGCGAGGAAGTGAAGGGTTTCTACCTATACCTACATCTTGGTTAGAACTCAGTTCAATGTAATGACTGGTGTCATTATTTTTAAACAGAGATAACACTACAGAGAAGTGTGTTTGTATGTGTGTGTGTGTGTGTGTGTGTGTGTGTTTGGGGTAGGAGTAGTCAAAGGACTGGAAACTCATCAAATTATAGTAAAGTAAAAATAGAGTTTTTTCATCAGCTCTAACTCTCCAAGTTTACCTGATAGGTATAGCTCCCAGTGAAATTCAAAAATTAACTGAACTATATTAACTGATTAGTATATTTCAAAATATGTCAAAAATCTATACAAATGGGATTTCCCATCATCCTAGTCATTTTAAGGGAAGTGTGCAATTAGAGATAACAAAAAATGTCTACAATATCAAATGTAATGATTTATATAGAAAGAAAGGTTGAAATAAGGCTAACAAGAAAAATATGACAAGAATTCCCATGCCTCTAAGAAAATCACAGAGTAATGATTCAGACAAGATATTTGGCTACCCTGTTCACACCGATGCCCAATTCAGTTGGGATAAGCCTCTAGAAAAACTTTATATTTTAATGATTTTCCAAGGCTTTCCCTAAGAATCTCATTAAACTATGAGTAGAAAGGATTCTGTCTTTCACAGCTTCACACATCAACACCAGAGAAGGACAAATAGATTCTCCTTATTTCTGTGTTAAATGATAGTAAAAAGAGAACTCATTCATCCCACACATAAAAATGAGCACCTGTTATGTGCCATGTCCAGTTCCAGGAAGTTAGGGATACATTAAACTATACACCTGTAGTGACTATAGTGACTGCTTCATTAAGTTTATGTATAGTCTAGTATAATGCTTTTAAAACTATGTGTTGGGGCCTATTAATGGATTACAAAATTAATTTGATGAATTTTGACCTTCTTTTAAAAAGATGAAATAGAATAGATATTAGCAATGCATATAAAAATGGTAACTTGTTTTGAAAATCTTTTATTTCAGTTATATGAGTGCACATATATATTTGTGTACTATATTTCTTTCCTTGAGTTATAGGAAAAATATAAAAGCTATTTTTTTCTTGGTAAAATTTACAGCTTAAAAAGTACAGTAGCTGGCACTTATGTGGTACTTTCAAAGAAATAGACTCAGTTCCATGTGTGTTATATGAAAACAAAAACACTTAATTTCATATGAACTCTATGAGGTAGGTGCTATTATTATTCCAAATTTAATATTGAGGAAATTGAGAAAGAGAGGTTTAAGTCTCAAAGTCCCCTAGCTGGATAGTGGGAGAAATGGGATTTGAGCTCAATCTGCCTTCAGAGACCAACCTTTTAATTACTTCATTGTACCCCCTAGCTTATGTAATGAAACACTTGGGTGCAATATTAGGTAAGACCTGCCTCAAAAGAAGTATATTTTGCATTGTAGGCTGAATGAATGAGATCATCCAGCCTGTTCTGGGTTTGCACAACTGTGTGCCGGAGGTGTTGTGTGATGAGTATGGATGTGGGCAGGTGTTCAGAGTGATAGTGGAGCAAGGTAAGAGTATCCCAGTTTTAACTTAACCCATGAGCACCTTTGAAATACAGAAAAGATGGAGTATTCATACAGAGCTTATGGGAGCTTTTGGGAGTCAGGAGTGAAGACACCTACACAGGGATAAAGTCATGGAGACACAAGGCTCTGGTCCAGTTACAATGTCCAATTATTAGAAAGAAGTAGATGTGAATGGATCTTAATATCATTTTACTTAAACCCTAGCCAGTGTGACTCAGTTGGCTAGAGTGTGGTCCCATAAACTAAAAGGTCATATGTTCAATTTTTGGTCAAGGAACATACCCAGGTTGTGGTTTGATCAGGACATGTACAAGAAGGCAACTGATTGATGTTTCTCTCTCACATCTGTGTTTCTCTCTCTCTCTTTTCCTTCCTCTCTTTCACTAAAAACAATGAAAAAAAAGATCCTCGAATGAGAATTAAAAATAAAAAAACATATATAATTTTACTCAAATTGACACTCCTGCTCAGGGATTTGGCCTAAAAGTAGTTCATTGTATTGCCAGTTACTAGCTGTATAACTAACTTCAGGTAACATGCTTAAGCTCTGTGTCTTATTGTCATGTTTCTACTGTCATTGTTGTCATCATTATTATCATTGTCACTAGATATTTGAAAGAGTCCTAAAAATAAAGATGGTGGTGAAATGACCTTATTAAAAATTCATGGTATGGGGAGCATGTGTTCTTAAACTTTAATGTACATAAGGTTCATCTGGGAAGTATGAGAAAATGCAGTCTTGACCATATCCTCAGAAACTTGGAGTCAGTCTGTGTGGAGTAGGGCACAGAAAATAAATGAACATAATCCATTTGAGAAGAAACCAAAATGTATAATGGCAAATACAGAGGTGGGGAAAAGGCACTCCAGGGGGAGCCCCCACTCAGCAGTACCATCTGGAGGTCTGAGTCATGCTGTTGCTATAGCAGCAAGGACAGTAGTGGTCTGCTAATGTGGTCACTTTCTCACAGGAGAGTTCCTTCAGCAGGGTGTGTTCATGGCTCAGTCCAGCACCAGGAGGTTGGTAAGAATGAACCTTAGCTCATGTTCAATCTCTAGGAGATGCCTGCAGTCATTGGCAGACACTTTGAGAGCAGTTGACATTCATAATAGCAACTTGGAAATACAATGTTTGTACTTGTCAAGACCTTACTATTTACTTGGGTTAAATCTGTAGAATAACATGTCTTGAAAACATGGGTTATATGATTTGTAGACAAGATATATTTTATGTTACAAGGAGAAAAATAATTAAAAAAAAAGAACAGATAAAAGAAGAGGGAGATGTTAATTTAAGGACATATCCTATAACATTGCCAACATTTTAGTTTACTTACTTAAATATCTCAAACTATGAGGTGATTATAAGTCCTTAAAACTTGATCAATAATTCCTACATCAGACAGACTATCTCCTATCTCTGATTAGAATGACCACAACTACCTCAGAATATCCTCAGATATCCTTTGAGGTTTCCACACTGCAAAGCATTCTGAATAATACCTCAGGTAGATTTTCTGTGGTTTTAAAGGTTAGTGATGGGAGAAAAGTGGGAGGGGTTAGGGAAAGACAGTGGGGAAACATAGAGAACATAAAGGGTAAATGCTTTAGAATGAAAAGTTAGGCCAACCAATGGAAACCTAGAAATATAAAGTATTTTTTATTATTCACCTCCATCCTTCCATTGTAGTCATAGTAGTATATTTCAAATTGTCCATCTTTTATCTCTCACTTGGTGGCTTCGATTGGAGCAGATCATTGGTTGTTGTCATGAGCTAAGATTAGGCAGACAGGGTAGTATGTTGCCTTTCCCTCCTGAGTAGCATTGTAATGGGATTTTTCTCAATGTCAGCACTATTGACACTTCGGGCCACATTTTGTGGGGGGTTGCATTATAGAATGTTTAGCAGTAACCATGGCCCCTACTCATTACATGTAATCAGCAACTTTTCTCTACTTGGGCCTGCCAGAAATGTCTCCAGCCTTTGCCAAATTGTCCTCTGGAGGCAGACTTGCCCCTGAAGAATCATTACTTTACAGGGTCACTATGACCCAGCTGCCACTCTCCTTTCCATTGCATGGTACCAAGTCAATTGTCTCCTGTGAAACCTGCCACTGATTTCTTGCAAATATTTCATGATACTTAGCAGAATGAGGTTTCCATATCTCAATGTTGTGTTACTTGACATTATTAGTTTATCTTTGGCCACTGGCAAAGTTCCTAAGCAATTCAAAAATAGCTTGTTTCGATGTGGCTGAAAATATTGCCTCCAGATCTGAGACTTAATTGATTATCCTATCAAGGCCCAACATTTCCCAATAGTTTCTAATTTCATAGGTTTGCATTAAACTGACTCGAGAGCAGCTTCAGGGTTCACGAAATTTGAAGTCCAATAGAGTCAGCTAGGTCTAGAAGCTGCTTCTCCCATGCAAATGTCTCTCTTCTTACCAGCAGTGAGTACTGCTGCTCTTCAGGTCATGGAACTCTTATTTTTCCTAAAATGTGCCTTTGTTCTAGACAAGCACTATGCTTTTAGAAGTTTTCCTCAACCTGAATCAGATACACACATGGTTTTCTTTTTTCCTCTTAAGGGTTGCGATGGCTTGGATTAACTGAAGAATTTCATCATTGTTTATAGGTGTTACTTTGTTTTTCCTGATTTGATTACTGCTAATTTAGTGAAGCTTCATCATGAGACAATAATTCTGTGACAAAGAATTTCTCTCTGACCAAATTCTAAACAGCGACCTTTGCATTTTTTCTTCTCAGCTAAGATCCATCCTTAGGTCTTGACTTTAAGAGCCTAGTTATAACAAGATTCTTGCTCAGTTAATTGAAGGAGAATCCCTCACCCTCAATATCTGAGCATATTTCTTCATCCCCATCCTCTAGGTGATATCTGATCACCCTGACCAAGAATCCTGTTGTATCAGTTTAGTAAGAATTCCCCCTATCCATTATGTTTCTTCTTAGTAATTTCCCATGCACTGATCTTCCTTCCCTGCCCCCAGACTGCTCCTTGTCTATAAATCCCCACTTGTTCCTGTTGTATTTGGAAGCAAGCCCAGTTCTACAGTGAGGTCTCTTTCCCCTTACTGCTGTAGTTTATGAATAAAATCTGCGCTACTTCTTCGAGTACTTTCCAACTCTAGTTTTCTCTGATACCTAGTCAAGTGCTAAAACTTGTTGTAATTGCCAACTAGGGTCCTATATTTTTCTCTAACAATGCCTTGAGAAGTCCTTTCATTTGAGGTATTATAGACTACAAAAGGGTTGATTGAGAAGGTTGAGTTACCAGTCTGAGCTAAATCTGTGAGAATATATCATGCTTGCTAATGTGGAAGCATGATTGAGAGAAGAAACATCCACCAAAATGTTCAATATGACATAGAGACCAAGTGGTTTCAAGGGAAGAAACTTACTCAGAAAGTAGGGAATAAAGAACTATTTTGTGGTTTATAAATAAACTAGAATGAAAAAAATTTGTTGAAGCAGGGTCTGATGCTTATATATTTGGAGGGAGTTTCTTTAAGAAAAAAATACAATAATAGGCACATGCTCTTGAAAGAGCATGTACAAATGAGAAGACCTAAAACTTAAGCTTCCTCAGCTTCATGATAAATGAGTCAGCATTAAAAGTGCTTTGTTTTGCCCTCCTTTATCAAACTGGTTGTTGAGGGAGCTAAAATCAAAGATATAATGCAGGGAGCGGAAAGCCTTATAGCGTGGTGATTAGTGCCAAGGGAAGAAGATGGTGCATTCTGAGTGAGGGACAGAGTGACCAAGGAAGGCCACATCACCTCCTCCTGTGGTCTGAGACCCTTCCAGCTACACTGGCAGCAGTAGAGGAGAAGGGTTCCAGGTAGGAGCCAGGAAGGTTGTATTTATGAGTAAGGTAGCTAGTAACCTGAGAATTTCAGAGTCAAGAGAAATGAAATGGGGCTTACCATTCAGTAATTCAGTTGGTGAGGCTGAGCCAGAGTTACCCCATTTTGTTACTTTGGAGTGTGACTTGAGAAAACATGGGTAACCTGAATAGGGCTGAAACTTCATAAAAAAATAAGGGGTGATTTAATTTCTTTATTATGAAGTTAGACTACAAAACTTTTATGTCAAACACACCAGATGTCAGCTCACACTCAATTGGCTCCATATTAATTGAAATTCCCTATTTTCCTGGTGAAACACACTGAACAGTGCCTATGGAAAGCTTGATGTTCACAGCTAGTGCATCCTGTCTAGTACACTCAACCACACCTGCTCACACCAGTCATTTTGTGTGCCAACCAAGATAACACTATTCCATAACTTGTTAATTGTTTTACTTTAATTATATTTTAACAATTTAAGTAAATAATAAATAAACTAACAAAGCCTAAGTGTGAAAAGGAGACTGTATTGATTCATGAAAGCTAAGTTAGATGCTGAGATAAAAATTGAAAAGGGAAAGTCACTAGAAATGTGTAGACATAGAGTAAGTGAGACAAAAAACAGAAAAGAAATGTACAACTCTAGGAGGATTTTGCATTCACATTGCTTTACAAGTACATTTAATTAAGTTCTTCTTTCACTTTAAAGGTGCTGAAATGAGAAATAATTGACAAAGTCTGTGGCTGTGGTTCATGAAAGATCTGTGCAACCAGAATGCAACCAGCTCTGGCCCTTTGTAAAACTATTATATTTCTATATGTATTTAAATGTTTTAAATGGAAATTAAGTGCATAAGATACATATGCATCATTATTTTCATGTCTACTGCTTTAAATGACTTTTTGAAATAACTGACCAAAAACACCTCCAATTGCAAAATAATATAAAGTGAAATTCTGTCATTAATTCCTACTTCCTCCTTATTAGGACTTGATAAAATTAGTTAAGTGTTACTGTTGGCAAGGGAATTCTCCCTGTTTGGGACCTTTTGCTCTCTCTCGCTCTCATGCTTGGCTAAACTGCTTCTTCTGCCCCATTAATATTCTATTTGGAAATAGCCACCTCCTTGTATTAAGGGCTTTAATAAAAAATTGTGTCAGAATCTCTGTTACTGCTTGAGTTTGTCTATGAGATAGCAATGTTTTTGCTAATTTATTTCTAATGATTTTTTACTTTCTCTTAATATGCTCTGTAAGATACCTGCTACAGTCACTCATTTTCAAGGAGTAGATTCTGTCTGTGCTTGCTGGTCCCTCAAACTGCTTCTCTCCAGGTACTTTTGCTTGCTGGCTATTTGTGGTGGTTCAGCGCCTATTTCTCCTAATAGGGAGAGGGAAGATTCATACTATTTGAATTTTTGAGGATAGCATTATGCTCAGATAAAAGTTGATTTTCAAAACAGACTCTTCTTTGGATAATATGATATGAGTAACATAAAGTAAAAATTGTATTAAAAAGCTATTTTTTTATTTTAAAAAATTGCAAATTCAGGAAAGATGTTTCTTCCATGATATGATCATTCAGGGTGAGATAATCACTTGCCATGCTTGAGAACCATACAGAAGAACCATCAGAGTTGTTGAAAGACTGTCAGAAAGAAACTCTAGAAAAGTACAAAGCAAAGAGGCAGGTGCTTTAGGCAAACTAGGTAGAAAAACAGATGAAGAAATTAGAGAAGAAAGAGGATGACTGACATGGCAGAAGTCAGCTTGGGGCACCCAGGCAGACTGTTTGTTTACTGATCAGAGGACACAGCCATGACGAACTGATTGAAGGAGAACCTCTCAGGTGCCAATGTGAGAGCTGTACGTACAGGAAAATAAGAAAGGCTAATTAATTGATTAGAATCACCACTATTACGGTAGAATCTACAAATTCCATTGGTTTGGAGTAGAAGATATTATGGGGAAATATTTCATCTGGAATTGAACTGAGACAAAAATATTTTTACTTTTAGTCATCATTGGAAATGAGAGGTGATCTTTAGGACCCGAACAATTCTGAGATGAGATGGCTGAGTCCTACTCAATACAGAAATAAGAAGGGCAGACTGACACAGGATTATGGCTGCATAAATTGTCTCATGTTCAAGGATTTGATTTCTTTGTTGTTCTGTCCACAAAGTAAGCAATTTAGACTGAAGTAAAGGTGTGCTAGCCACATGATCTTAGTCAATGTCAGAAATGTTTTTTGAGTTATTTCTGAGAATTTATTTCTTTTGATTTCTCAACTATGAAAAAAGACTGATATTTTATACATTTATGTTTATTTTTCTATAGCTAAAGGGCATGTAGGTTCTTTACACATTAGTTTCAACTTGATGATTTCCTTAACTTTGTAGTCTCTGCTCCCATTAGCAGATAAAATAATTTTATGAGATCTAAATTCTAAGACTGGCTGTGATATTAACAAAGTCTTACTTCTAGAACATCTAGATTTGCAATATTACCTCTTTATGGACCCAGTCTTACAGGGATATATGTCTGAAAAAAAGAAGAAAGAAGAAATACCTGGTATAATTAGTCCATCTGTGAGCATTTCCTAACAGAATTAAAAGCAACTTAGAGGGAAATGCAATATGGAACATTCCTTAAGTTTTAACATGGGATCAAGGATATCTGTCATTTGTTAATTAACTAGCCTTATTTTTCTTATCTTCTTTCTATGTGTGCACAGAGTGACCAATTCTATTTTACTACGAAATTTAATATAATTCTCATTTTGTCTATTTTGACTAAATTAAGAATAGTGAAAGGGCTGATGATATGGAACTGGAGTTAAGATACTTTTAGTCTCTAAGGAACCTCACTTTTAAAGTTTTGTTTTCCAGAGACAATCATTCTTGAGCCATATTATCTATCTCCTCTTTCCCGCCAATCAGGATTATTTACTAAATAATGCTTCTAAAAATAACTAAGTTTTTGGCATGATTCTATTAAACAACAGGGAATCTTAGAATATAGTTTTTAACTATGTACATACAGAGTATAATATTTGCTGGAGTTTAGTTTCTGTTGAGATATGTTATTGTAGGTATTAATCAGTGAAGCGCGATCTCTAACTGGCTGTGACCACGGAACACTGCGGATGGCTCGTCGACACACGAGAAGTGAACATACACAGAAACAGGCAATTTTCTGTGGAGAAGTAGGGACGGAGTGGCCACTCTCACTGGGGGAGGGCGCCTTGGCCACCCTCTCTAGGGGAGGCCGACTGCTCTCCTGTCCTAGCAGGCTTTTTATTGGGTTCGTTTGTACAAGAATTCAGGTAAAGCTCATTACTCATTGCAGGGAAGTAAGGATCAAATAAGAAGGAACTCTGAGAGTCTACTTTGAGTCAGGGTCAAAGAGCTGTAAAACTTTGAGGAACAAACTTACTTCCTCCTTGGACCCTTCTCATTCAACTGAGAGCACTCTAAACAAAGCAGGTTTCACAGGATTTTACATATTCTTTCTTAGGCCTGATCACCGGGGGAACCCACCCTTTCTAGTACAGGGCTGCACCACCCTGTCATTGTTTCAGGCTTAGGTGGAGCAAGGGGAACTAAGGCAACCAAGAGATAAGGAGATTTTCTCGTGGATGGAATGAGCACTCAGGCTTTGTTAAAGCCGGGGGGTGAGAGTCCATCACCCCCTTTTTGCCATAGTCCCCAAAGTCGTTCCTTGAGAGTCTCCCACATGATCGTGCCTGTCTTGGATCGCCCTCCCCTTGGGGAATCTTACAGGTCATTGGCTAACCGACCAAGCACTGGGGACCAGGCAGGGTGAAGTAAAAGGAGCAGAAGTGGTGCTCCTGCCAGGGAGATAAGCTTTTGTCTCCTTGCTGGCTTATGGTTCCAAGGTTGTTCCCTCAGCCTTAGCCTAGGTGGGGGTTACAGCTTCTGATACCAGGCAGGGTGTTTCCCGACAAATCAGCAGTGAAGTTCAACATTCAGTTTCAAACAGAGACAAGATGAAGTACCTTGATCTGGTACTTGATATGGTACCTTGATATGGCTTTGCTATTGTATGCATTGCTTTATACCTATGGAAATAGCTAGAATCTCCTTAGCTATTTCAGGGAAATCACTACTATGGGATAATGCTACTGGTCCCTCATATGCACTGGGTGGTAGGTTTGGAGAAGATATAAATGTGTGCTTTTACTCGAGTTTTGTGGACTTCCTCCATTCCTGTAACATATGGATGATTGTAATTACTGATATAATTTTCTCAGTATAGTTATTTTAAAAAAAAACTTTATTTTTAGAGCAGTTTTAAATATACATCAAAATTGAAGGGAAGATACAGAGATTTCCCATATACTCCCTGCCCCGCACATGCATAGCCTCCCCCATTGTTAACATCACTTACCAGAGTGGACATTTTTTGCCAGATGAACCTACATAGACACATCACAACCACTTTAAATCCATACCTTAGCTTTCACTCTTGGTGTTGTACATATTGTGGGTTTAAAAAAATGTAGAGTGACCTATATCCGCTATTATAATATTATACAGTGTACTTTCACTGTCCCTCTCCTCATTCCTCTGTACTCTGTCTATTCATCTCTCTCCCCTTCTCACCCTGGAAAGCATGATTTTTGTACTATCTCCATAGTTTTTCCTTCTTCAGAATATTGTATAGACATAACAGAATGTAGCCTTTTCACATTGACTTGTTTCACTTAGTAACATGATTTTAAGGTTCCTTCATGTCATATCATAACTTTTAGGGCTCATTTCTTTTTAGCTCTAAATATTTCAGTGTCTAGGTGTACTACAGTTTATTTATTCATTCACTTACTGAAGAACATCTTGGTTGCTTCCAAGTTTTGGCAATTATGGATAAAGCAGCTATAAACATTTTGAGTTTTATGAGTTCTTCTAAAGTCTTATTTTGCTTTCTGTCTTTAAGTTGTACATGTTTTGTGTGGGTAAATACCCAAAACTCATTTGGGTAAATACCAAGGAATGTGATTGCTGAATCATATGGTAAGAGTATGTTTAGCAATGTAAGAAATCTCTAAACTGTCTTCCAAAGAGCTGGGCCCTTTTCCATTCCCATCAGCAGTATATAGAGTCCCTGATGTCCCATGTATTGACTGCATTTGTTGTTGTCCACGTGCCAGGTTTTGACCATCTTAAAAAGCACATAGGGGTATCTTATTGTTGTCTTTATTTGCTCTTTTCTTATGACATATGATGTGGAGCATCTTTTCATATGCTTATTTATCTCATATATATCATTTTTTCATGAGGTATCTGTCAAGATCTTTGGCCTATTTTTTAATTAGGTGGTTTGTTTTCTTATTTTTGAGTTTTATGAATTCTTCCCAAATCTAATTTTGCTTTGTCTCTTTAAATTGTGTATTTTGCCTTTTGGTATGTCTTAACTTTTTTTTCTTCATAGCCATACATGATGTACTAGGTAAGAGAAAATGTTGTGAGTAAGCCTTTAGTCATGTGGTGGTGTAAGATGGGAGGGGCATTCTATAGTCCTGTAATTAGATCTCAGTCTTTTAGTGAGTCGCTATGCACTTGGCCTGTGAACCTTACAAGTGTTTCTCCTCTTTTATTCCTCAATTAGGTGGAACAGGGTGGCTAGAGTGGGATGGAGTTGGGTATTTCCTGTGCTGAGCAAGTTAAACTCTGTCTAACTAGTTTCTCTTGAGGGCAGGCCTTGTTAATAACAGAACACTCCAGGGTATTTCAAAATAGTTTCCTGTCCCTTACCCCTGCTGGAAGTGGGAGGAGATATTTATTGTGGGAATCTGGTCTAGTTCTTGGAGCTAAATCTCAGGATATTGTGGGGTCCTCATGGTATCCCTCAGAGTCTAACTCTCAGAGTTGTCTGCACAGAGCCTCCAGCAATTCATCAATTACAGTTACAATTTTCCTAACCCAGCGCTGGTTCCTGTGGTGGTTTCACCTAGTGAGTCTCAGCCCTGCTTCCCTGTATTTGTCTGCTGTCTGCCTCTCCAGTTGTGGGGATAGCACTTTGCCCGTGTCCTCCCCTATCTTAAGGATCTAAGAAAAATTGTTGATTTTTCCAGTTTCTTTAGCTTTTTATTTGTTTTTAGGACAGACTGGCAACTTCCAAGCTTCTTACACACAGAATCAGAAACTGGGAGTATCAATACGCTGTTTTAGCTAACGTTAGATTTGCTAAGCTATTGCCATCACCCACAGTGACTTAGAGCCCAGGCACCATAACTACAGGCTCTGGCTTCAGCAGGATTTTTTTTTCTTACAGTCATTAATGTTAAAAGATAAATAAGCAAAGCCCTGGCTGGCGTAGCTCAGTGGATTGAGCACAGGCTGCGAACCAGGTATCGCAGCTTCGATTCCCAGTCAGGGCACATGCCTAGGCTGCAGGCCATGTCCCCCAGCAACCGCACATTGATGTTTCTCTCTCTCTCCCTCTCCCTTCCCTCTCTAAAAATAAATAAATAAAATCTAAAAAAAAAAAGATAAATAAGCATATTAAAAATTTTAAGTTTTTTTGAGCAAAACTTGATTTGAATCAAGCAGTATCCAATTTAGCAGATACGAAGGAATTCCAAGAGGCTGTAAAAAATGAAAAACTTAAAAGTAAAAGGAAGCAGGAACTAGGCAAAAAGCAGATTGGTTATTGTAAAGTTACCTTTTTTAGGGGATGACTGGGGACTGTCAGGCAGGTGACCTAAATAGTGCTGGTCAGGTGATTCCTGATGGACTGGTTTAGGATTCTATTTCTAAGCCAGCCAAAACTGTAATAAGTCTGGGCTTGGCAATATGGGGCTTAGCATAAGCAACTTCATTCTGGTCCTATTGTCTTGTTTTTGATGATTTTGTCCTTTTGCTCAGACTCTCAGCCTAATTGAAAAATGTGATATAAGTTTAAGGCATTAGTACTACTCCCATCTGCTGCCTTGGAGTTCTCACAGTTTTCTGGTAAATCTTGGTGTGGTATTCACAGGTCACAATGATGGTTCCATATTCTTTAAGTCACTCATTCTCCTCATTACTTTAGTGATGTTCTGGTCTTAGGGAGATAATTTGCTTGGTGGTTATCAGCTACAAACATAAATTTAATGTTTTTGAGAGAATATAGC
The DNA here is from genome assembly GCA_004024845.1 of Tonatia bakeri. Classification (NCBI taxonomy): domain Eukaryota; kingdom Metazoa; phylum Chordata; class Mammalia; order Chiroptera; family Phyllostomidae; genus Tonatia; species Tonatia bakeri. The sequence goes on from PVIA01001238.1 coordinate 157,711, forward strand.
ATACCATAGAGATTGCCATTAGTATTATTGTAAGCCAGATAATTCCCAATGTCTGGAGTGTGCTTTGGAAGCATGGTTTTCAAGACCCCAACTGATCAGAATCAAATAAGTCAAAGAAAGACCCCACTGAAGGTGTCACTATTTAAAGTCAACTGGCTTGTGCAGCTGAAGTGTCAATCCAAGTGCTCCAAGTGGTATTGGCCATGCACAGACACCTCCTTGCTCAGCCTAAGGATAACCAAGAGCTATCCTATTATCAAGAACAACTTTGGTCTGAGAGTGTAGGGATTTTTGTTGGGCAGCTACTGCATTAGCAGCAAATTCTGCAATATGCAGTAGCAAACTTGGACAAGAAACTAATTTTGAATCATGAATGTTTTGTGGCATTTCTCATTTGAGTCTGTGGCTGTAGACTGGAAAGATAACAGCTATGGAGACTGGTACAATTTGAAGATCTTTAGACCACGCAGGCGGTTTTTTCTGTTTATCTTCTCTTGTATCCCTTTCTTTGTATATTGCCTGGATGCAAGTTTCCCTGAGTTTGGAGTTCTTAACCAGAGGCAGGGGAATGGACGCCTAAGGTTAGGGAGTTTAACACAATAAAGAGGGGAATGAGTTTTCTCCACAGAAACTGAGGCACTGGAAATTGGGGAGATGTTTGTGATGGGCAGAACTATAGGATTGCCAGCATGTGGAAAATCCAACAGTGCTTTGGAAGTTGGATTACCACCCCCTTGCAATAGCCTGAGATATGAGAACAATAGAATTATCTTTTCAGGTCACAATAAGACAAAAGGTGCAGAGAAGAATCATAGAGACCTTCATGATACACGAATTAGGAAAAGAATGGGTAAAGGGGGAAGTAGGAAAGAAACATTCTTTTTTTTTTTAAGAAAAAATTTTATTTATTTATTTTTAGAGAGAAGGGAAAGCAGGGAGAAAGAGAGGGAGAAAAACACCAATGTGTGGTTGCCTCTCACATGCCTCCTACTGGGGACCTGGCCCATAACCTAGGCATGTGCCCTGACTGGGAATTGAACTGGTGACCCTTTGGTTCACAGGCTGGCTCTCAATCCACTGAGACACACCAGCCAGGGTGGAAAGAAACATTCTTGATGCAATATCTTGGGAGAAAGCAATGTACCCCTATGTCAACTACTTCTTTCCCTAGTCAATTTGATTTTGAGGTCTCTAGCATTTATAGAGCACCAGCCATCAGGTGGAGTTTCTTTAGTTGTGAAATATACACCCGAGTTTTGAAATTTTGTAATCAGCAACAATGTCAGTGGTTAAGAGTACTTGGTAGGGTCCTTTCCATGAATCTCACTTTTGCAAAAGCACCAGAGTAAAAATATAATTGCCTGTAACTGACAGAATATTTGAAAATGCTCATGGTTAAAGATCTAATGAGAGTTCATTGTAATGGAATTAATAAGGAAATGTGGTTATTTCTGTGATATTCAATATTTTAAGGTAAGAACTGGAATTATGAATGATAAGTTTAAATCAGGACATATGAGAAGATATGTTATATATTTTCTAGTATGCTTATATTAATAATTTGCATTGACACAAATATACCTAAGAAGGTTTATTATCACTTGCCAATGCTTCCCCTATAACTTAACATAACAAATAAATCCAGTAAGTTTAACATTTTTTTTTTTTACAAAGTGAGAGACTAGTGCTTTCAGATTTCCAATGGACCTTCTGGGAAATCTCAAAGTTACTTGAAGGTATAAAAGACTCTATTTAGAAATTGATTTGGACAGTTATCAAAAATAGCAAAGGAGTTGAACATTCAGTGGCCCTAACTAAATAGGATCACAGATCACAGATCATAATAAAATAACACACAATTATCTATATATCCAAAGTGACAACAGACAATTTTAAAGGCAAACATGGAAGATGACACAGTTGTGAACAACACCTAGCTCTTTTAATATTGAGAAAACTGGGTTTTCTTAAATAATCACCTGAAAAAGACAGGGTGGAGCACAGTGAATTATTTTTATGAGACACAAAATCTTTGCTTTCCAGGTAGATTACTTATAAGGTAAAAATAAACAAACAAAAACCCCCCAAACTATACAATCTCTTATCAAGAGTTAGCCAATTATCTAAGAAAACTTTGTTTTTTAACAAGGACAAAACCAAATTCTCATTTTGTACCACTGAGCTTTTGATATTAAAATTTATTCTTTGAAATAAATTTAAATAAATTTATTTCAATCATAGTAGCCAGTTTGACCACACATAAAATTCCTTCCCCAAGCTTTCTTTTCTACAAACCTTCTACAACCTTTTCATATCCATTTATATTTTGTTCTGTGTTTTCTCCTCTTTATCATTTTAGAACAACAATTCATTTTACTTTCTTTACCCACTTTTCAAATATGGTTGTTTTCTTTCATTTTTATTATTTCTAAGTAGTTTTAATTACATATATTAGCTAGAGTTTCTAACCTTTTGAATTTTTTTAGCTTCTGAGAGTTGGCAAACTTATAAATAGATGTAATGATTTCTAGAAATATATTCTTTTTTTTTAAACAGCTATCTTTATTTTATTTTATTTTTAAGATTTTATTTATTTATTTTTAGAGAGGGAAGGGAGGGAGGGAGAGAGAGAGAGAGAAACATGAATTGCGGTTGCTGGGGGACATGGCCTGCAACCTAGGCATGTGCCCTGACTGGGAATCGAACCTGCGATGCCTGGTTCACAGCCCGCGCTCAATCCACTGAGCTACGCCAGCCAGGGCAGAAATATATTCTTTTCACAGTAAAATTTTTAATGTGGTACAAAACATGTTTCCTAAACAACCCAAATATCTTAAGTTCCTCTGTAAAAGGAAGCAAAAACTAGATAAACCTATGTTCACTAATTAATGTTTCAGTGTTTTATCTTATTGGGACATGATCTAGACATTCAGTGAATATCCATTATTTAAATTATCTCAGTATAACTCAATATTTCAAGTTACCAAAAAACTATTTTTTAAAGTAGACCACCATAAAACACAATTAAAGCTGTACTTACAAACTTTTTTCTTATGTGTATTTAATTTGCATTCTTAATTATTTTTAGATTACTCATGAACATTTCATGAAATATTAAACAACTAACCATCAACTTGTTATCTTTCTTCCTGACAAACTCTATAGCAAATCTGAACTGTATTTCTGGCAGATGTAACGAGTTAAGCTTACCTGCTCAGATGGCTAAAGCTTCTTACTCTTTGTTTAAGAGATTCTAAGATTTGTTATAGGAGTAGTTTTCAAAATAGCCTTTGATTCTTTTTTTTTTTTTACCTTCTCATAAGAATTACCTTGGTTCCTGGACAGACCAGGTAGAATACTTTCCTCTGTCAATGTAAGAAACGTTCAACCCTGTAGAGAATTTTTATGAGTTTATTTGAGCCAAACTGATGACAATTGCCAGGAAGAAAAATCTCAGTGGATTGAGAAAATGCTCTGGGAAAACCACTATTTTATACATCAGAATCAAAGGAGGAGGTGCAAGGGATTACATAAAATTTGTTGGTGATAGATTAGGGAATGGGGGAAAGCAAAGCAGTGAAAACCTCTGGGGCTGGATAAAAAGTAAAATGAATAGACACATCTTTTACACTGTCGGTATGGGATAGTTAACAGTTAACAATGAATACGATAACAATAACAATGAGGGGTTTTGTGGTCTCTGCTCTGGTACAGTGAGGAGTCTGCGGGGTGGGGATGGGGGTGGAAGGGAGGAAATTACCCTGATATTCCAAAGGTTTGTTATCATAGACGTAATAAGACAATCAACAGTCTCCGTTAAGGTAAAAATTGGTCTTTGTCAAGGAAGATGCATGACTACCCGCCATGACTAGCTTTTAGTTAGAAAGTTTTAATTTCAGACCATCCTATGTGGTTAATTTCTTTTCTTAATTGAATTTATTGGGATGACACTGGTTAATAAAATTTCAGGTGTATGATTCTATAGTACATCATCTATATATTATATTGTGTGTTCATCAACCCAAGTCAAGTCTCCTTCCATCTCCATTTATCCTCCCTTTACCCTGCTACCTCCTCCTCACCCCCTTTGCCTCTGATGATCACCATACTGTTGTCTGTGTCTATGGGTTGTTTTTTCTTAATCTCCACTTTTTTCACCTAGCCCCCCAAACTCCCTCAGTCTGACAGCTGCCAGTCTATTCTCTGTACCTATGAGTCTGTTTCTATTTTTTTTTTTCTGCTTCTAGGAATTTATCTGAAGAAACCTGAAACATTAGTTTGAAAGAATATATATACCCCTATATTCTTTGCAGCATTATTGACAATAGCCAAGATTTGGAAGCAGCCCAAGTGTCCATCAATACTTGAATGAATAAAAAAGCCATGGTACATTTACACAGTGGAATACTACTTTATCATTAAAACAGAAGGGAATCTTACCCTTTGCCACAGCATGGATGGACCTAGAGAGTGTTATGTTAAGTGAAATAAGCCAGTGAGCAAAAGATAAGTGCCATATGATTTCACTTATATGTGAAATCTAATGAACAAAATAAACTATATGGTTGCTTTCAGTCTCTGAGTTTGTAAGAGTACAATGCAGGCCTCCCGGAGCTTGCCAGGTTTAGTATGTGGCTTCTGTTTGTGGTCATACCTCTCAAAATGTGCAGGGAAGGAATGCAAGTTCCATCAAGCAGGACTTTTGTCTCTTAAGTCCAGATCTGTTATGCAAACCTTATGAGAGGAATAAGGGAAGTTTGGGGATACGTAAAAAGAATAGGTGGGCTCTGAATTGTTTCCAGAGCTGCATTTCTGTTCTTGTGAAGACTAGGTTTGTAAGACAAGTACAGTTGTTTTTAATTCCTCAAAGAATTGGTTTGGTACATGAGTGGTATGGAGGCTGACCCACACATCCAAGCATATTATCTTTTGGGAGAGCAAATTGTTGGGGCCTGCCCTGCCTGGTCTCAGGAAGCTGTAACCCCCCATGACTTAGGCTGAATGAGAGACCTCTGAACCAGGAGCCACTAAGGAGACAAAACTTATTTCCTTGGCATGAACTCCTATTCTGTGCCTGGCCTCCAATGCTTGATCAGTTAGCCAATGACAGGTAAGATTTCCCACAGGGGGAAATGCCTAAGACAGGCGTGATCACAAGGAGGCCTCAGGGAAGAGACTCGGGGCTGTGGAAATAAAGGGGTGATGGACATCAACCCCTGCCCCCTCGGCTTTGTCAAAGCCTGAGTCCTTGTTCTGGCTGTGAGAAATCCAAGTCTTCTGGCTGCCTTTGTCTCCTCTGTTGACTCGGGCCTGTGGAAATAACAAGGGCGGTGCAGCCTAGACCAGAGTCGGCAGACCCCCGGGGTAGTCAGGCCTGAAACATAGAATATGCAAGATCCTGTGAGATCTGCTTGCTGGAGGATGCTATTGAATTAGAATATGAAGGCACGGGCAGGAAACGAGAGTAGCCTTTTAGGTCCTGTAGTGATAAAACCCCAAACTCTGCCCAGAATTCCAGCAGGAGTTCTGTCAGTGCTTTTGAAAATTACCTACTTGTTTGATCTTCCCTGCCAGACTGGAATCCACAAACTGTGTCTGTATTCTTAATAAAAGCCTGCTGAGGCAGGGGCTCAGGGTGCTCTCCACTAGAGTGGTAGTTTTGTCCCTATTTCCCCACAGGACTCGGTTGTCCCTGTAAATATTTTTCTTGTGTTTCAAGGAGCATCAGGGATGGATACTGCTGGCCAATATCCTCCACAGCAAATAATACACATTTATTTTATTTTATTTTTATTTTTTAACTTTATTTTTATTGTTGACACTATTATAGGTGTTCTATTCCACGCCACCTTGTTTGCCCTCCCCCCCACAAAAAAAAAGAACCTCCATTCAGCCTCTGCCTCTCTCTTTGTCTCTGGCCATGACCACACTGTTGTTTGTGTCTGTGTGTCAAAAGCCAACTATATTATCTTTAGTTTGCTTCTTTATCTCAGGGAGTATATATTCAATGAAATGCAAACCAAAATGTTCCTACCTGCCAATGGAGTGCAAACCACGTTTCTGTTTGCCATATCTAGCTATAAATGGGAACATCTCACATTTCTATCCAGCATATTTTTGGGGCCCACAATCTGACAGTTGCCAAACTAAGTTTTCAGGACACAAAATGAGACAAAGAAGAGAGAAGAGAGTCATAGCTGCCCCTGGAGAGAAAGGATTGATAATCAATGAGTACCTGAAAGCAAATTTACAAGTCAAAATTCAAAGACTTAATTCTTAGAAATGTTTTTCCTCCCTGCCAATTTGGACTTGAAAAGGAAGGGATGATGTGGAATTTTACTTTCCTCTCTCAACCAGGCACTGAAAGTAGAGATCTGGGAGAGTTGATTGTAGTAAGAACATTCACTCTTTGCAGGATTTTGCTAGTTTTCTATAGGGTCTGGAGCAAGTAGGGTGTCCCACAGGGTGTCATCCTGGCTACCAGAAACCATAGAGAGGGGAAAATGAATTTTCCTCAACACTTTTGGTCAGTGCTTAGCTGAGACCCCTTTATCTTTATGGCACCTCATAAAGGATAAGCTTATCTAGGTTAAAAGTTCTCCTCCGTAAGCACTGTAATTCAAGATTATCTTTGATAAGATTGGCCTGCTTGTTCAGCCATCGAACACAATTTTATTCACCTAAGACCTCTCACTAGATTCAACTCAGCTTATCAGACCTATTTTGACCCCAGATTCCAGTTCAGTTTCTAAGTCAGACCCAGTCTGGTCCAAACCCTGTCTGACTCTGGCCAGTTTCTGGACCCAGTCTGGGGCAAAAAAGGGCTCAGATAAAGTTTGAAAGCTGGGATCCTAGAGGGACTTACCCAGGACCTCCAGGGCAGTGAGCAGACTGTGAGTTCCAGGGGCTCAACAGGTTGCTTTTTGCTCCTGAGGGCCATTGAGGGTCTCCTTAGTTCCCACTTCTGACACTAGGACTGTTACAGGATTAAATAGGGGCATGTTAAAAATTTTGAGAGTTTATTTGAGCAAAAATCACTTTCAATTAGGCAGCATCCAATCTAGCAGATAGAAAGTAGCTCTGCGGAGTTGCAGAAGATGAAAGGAACAAGGTAGTTATACTAGGCCAAACAGCGAATTGGTTATTGCAGTCGCTTTCCTTGGGGGGATGCCAGGGGTCTATCAGGCAGATGGCCTAACTAGTGCTGATTGGGCAACTCCTGCTTGACTGGTTTAAGATTTCATTTTTGGGAGAGCTAAAACTGGAATTAAATTAAGTGTTAGTTTGGTGGCATGGGGCTTAGTGGACAATTCCATTTTGGACCTGTTGTTCTGTTTTTAACATTATGAAAGAGGAAAGTATGTGACAGAAAGTTTACATTTCTGTGTAATCATCTGTAATAATTTTCTTCATGAATGTTTGTGTTTCTTAAAAGTATAAAGTCCTTAAATGTATAAATTTTCCTTTCTATTACTACCTTGGGACTGGTTTACTCCCATCAAAGGTCAGCTTTAATTTTTTAAAGTGGCCATGTCATGAGTCTTTTCTGGTTGCTTATACCACCCCTCTACTCTGTCTATGAAAGCATATCTGCTTTCCTTGTTCACCACAAGGACCTAACCACTAGGCCTTTCCTCTGCTCTTTCTCCTTTGAACTCAGAGACAACTGTAATTCATGAATGTAACTCAACATGTACCAGCTGATGTCTAGCCTTGTTCAGTCCTTTAATGTTTATAACAGTGATGTAAGTTCTTTGGTATCCAGGGAATATCTTGTCTATCTTTGCACCCCAGGCCTTGCGTGGTTCACGGGGCACAGTAGGGCCTGAATATGGGCTTATTGCTTTCTTGATTGATGGGAGTGCATAAACTGAGAAAAAGAGACTCCTAAGAAATTGCAATAGCATTGAAAAAAAAAGAAATGGCAGGAGAGCTAGAATTCCTTTAGTTTTAACTTCAAGGTTTACTGCTAGCCATAGATAAGCTGCTATTACAGATAAGCCTCTTCAGTCCCAGAACTCTCCCTCTGTGCTGCTCCAGTAATAACACTGGGAGGGGAGGGGAAAGGGTGAGAGGAAGCAGTGAAGGGGGAACTGAGACTTAGCATCTGTCTCCCTCCTGAAGAAGCTTGGCAGAGGCTTTTGTAATCCAGGGCTGAGTCAAAAAGCAAGCACTTTGAAATGCTTCCCTGACCCCCATCATCAGATATACACAGCTATGGGGACTCATTCTGGGGGCTATTTTTTTAGAGTCAGTTCAGTGTTTCAACCATTCACACACATACTCTTCCTTGCTTCCTTTTGTGTTTAGTTTTTCCAACTCCTGCTCTCCACTTTACCCCCTCCTTTCCACTGGCTCTCCTTCAAGTTCGCCAAATTACACGAAGGGAAACCGCTTAGTTCTGCTGGTGGCACAATGGAAAGAGCTGCTTGCCCTAGATTAGCTCGTAGGGCCTCTCTCAAGGAATTATATAATGCAGTTTTACAGGACAGCGTTGTGTTAGGCTAGAAGTGAACGAGGTCAAATTTGCCAAGTGAAGATTCGGACATTACCTTGTGGCATTAGGCTGTAGAGAGTGCTATATCATATTATTCAGGCCACAAGAATTTTTTCCTCTTCTGTCTCTTATCAGTTATATAATATAACTCTCTACATAGCCTAAATTTATCAGATATTAGCTGCGTCATAAGATTGAACTGATTTAATATAGTACCTACTCCAGTTGGGTCCTTGGTCTTGAACAAGACTTTTGAACACCCTGGAGTTAAGCCACCAAGGGCTTAATTGCTTCAGATATCTCTGCTTGTTTGTAATTTGGATTTTGTTTGCTCCTAGTCCATTGGGAGTGCTTTACACTGTTCAGTTAATTGAAAGTGGCTAAAGCTGAATGAGGCAGCAGCATTGCAGGTGGCATCTTTGGGATCAATTTGAGAAGACTATTGAAATCCTCTTGCTTAGTTTAATAATTATCTCTGATTGAGATAGGATTTCAGTCTTGAGACTAATACGAGATTCCAAAGTTTCCCATTGGCTTTAGGGAATAGCAATTCCCACAGCAATTAGCTTTTTCTACAGGGTGTTTCTATTAAATAGTGCAACTGATGGTTAGAAAGTAGAGTAGAAATGCCATGGGGTAGGGGCATTACATCAAAAGAGATGACAAAATGAAAAGGAAAATATGAAAGAGCTATCCCAAGTATCCCAATGTAGAGAAGAACTAAAAGAGCTTGTTGGGAAAATTAACGTATAATTCAGAATTTTATTTTAAATTGATGTAACAATACAGAAAAAAATAACAGGTTAAAAATAATACTAGTATTTTAAAAGAATAATAAAAGGAGTATTAGAAGTAGTATGAATAGAGAAAAGGAAGGGAAAAAGTTCAAAAAAATGAAAAAAACAACATGGTAAATAAATAATAGACACGGTTGCTTCTTTTATTTTATTTCTGGATCACTCTGTCGAAATGTGTGTGGCTGTGTGTGTGTTCCCTCTGAGTTCCTGTAAAGCTTTGAAGCTATACTTTCTATTCTAGTATTCTAGTATCTTGGGTAATACTTGCTTTTTCCATACAGATTTACATTATTGGACATCTTACAGTTGAACAATATGAAAATGCCATATAGTCCTAATTCTTGGTTAAGGTCAGTTATTGAAATTCAATGAGACTCTGAGTTCCACAGCAGTTGAGTGTTTCAGTGATGAAGAAAGGATGAAGATAGCACTTAGAACCTGCTATGTGTCAGGAATTCCATTGATTACTTTTATAACATTGAGATCTAGGAGTTGATGTAAACTTCCTGTGTGAGAGGCATTGAACTGAGGGCTGTGCACATATAAAACCTTGTCAACTTCATGTGCTGTAGATTCCATTTTATACTACTTAGGAGACCCTCTTTTTAAAAATACACAATTATGGGGTTAATATCCAAAATTAATTAATTAATTTATTTTTAAAATACACAATTATGAATTGACAAATATGTGTGTGTGGATATATACTTGGAAAAGAAAATACTCACAGACATTTGCAAATTTATAAAGCTGACAAATACCATAAACATCTCACACACAAACAAAATAGTGTAACATCTTTATTAATTAACTGCCTAACTGCCTCACACAACTCCATAATACTTCGACTTTTAGTGTGATCAATAAGTATAAATATGTGAATTTAATCTGAAGTCAATGAACACACAAAAGCAAATCAAGTGCATTTAAAATGTGTGACCACACTGAATTGAGCTACATAATTGCGTAATCAAATTATTCTTGAATTGCGTGCATTGACTTACTGATCAATGTGTGCATAGTGGGGGTTGTCACTGGAACACTCATTTCTTCAGGCTGTTTGTAGCTTTAGTGGAAATTTTGTGCAGCGACTTGTCTGGACATGCCAGACTACATCAGGACAAGATGCATGAGATATGCTTAGATACCGTCCAACAGCTTGGGATGCATACACAGACGGCTTCACCTTCTGATGTCCTGTTTCTTTGTAACACTGTGACAGGTATATGCCCTATAAACAAAATAATTCTGATGTTTAATTTTGGTCACAATTCTCAATTAAAACCTTGTGATATGTTGAAATCACATGTGCTGTATTACTGAGTATATTCTTGACAGGTGGTAACTTTTGTTTTGACTAGACTCCATGAGAATTGAATGCAATGCTTATAATTTTACAACATTGATGACTGGAAGAAATTTCCATAGGCCGCACCTCCTGGCTGCGCACGTTTCAAATCTTTTTCTCCTGATTATCTTGATACTCCCAGGACTGAGAGCTGTAGGTCATGGTCATAGTATACTGTACCATGTGTCACCTCATGGGGGAGTTCAGGAAGTTAAAGCTACAAGTATTCTGGGATCTGTTCTACACCAAGATGACTAATAGTAAGGTCACTCCACACAGGACTGATTGTGAACCACATAATACATATCCTACTAAACCCAAATGGAATGCATTCTTCACTGAAATTCTCCTTTGTAGAATTCCCCAAATGCCCACAGTTACTCCAGTGCCATCAGCCACAAGGAAAAATCAGAGTATAAAGAGACAGTCTTTAAATTTCTTACTGTTTCAAATTTTATATTAATATGTGACCATGTGGACATATTTTTGGAACCCTTCATAGGGCCTTGTAAGACCCCTACGCAAATGAATGTCCCTGAATTCTAAAGTTACAGTCATCTCATGGCAAACCCATCACTGGCATTGAGTGATTTATTTAAATAATTCAGGAATGATTTCAATAGAAATATTAACACTCAATTTTCCAATTGAATTTCAATAATGTCATGTTACCTTTAACTATTTTTGGACTTTTTTCCTTGAAGTTTTACTTAAATCTTTCAAGAATTCATGTTAACCTATTATGTTATCTTAACACATATGCTCCTAGAAGGCAGTCACTATTATAAACCTTTTTCTCCTCCAATATATCTGAGTGCTTTGCATAGTCAATAAATGTAATGAACTGATTATTTATTTAGAAATAAAAAGATCGACTACATATCTTTACCCATTTCTATTAAATGTATAACCATCGATATGAGAAAATTAGGCACCAACAAAAACAGGTAAGATGGCCTTGAATGTTCACAGCACAAATGACAGTGAACTTTACAACACTATCAAGGGTTCCTACCATAGGATTCGTTGAAGACAGACATAAATGGTGTGCTTTGGGCTTTATGGTAATGGTAATAAAAACTAACACTTATTGAATGATTATTTTGTGGCTGTACTGTTCTAAATGCTTTTATAGGTATTCTCACTAAACCATCAAAAGAACCTTGACAGGTAAATATTATTACTAAATTTATTTTCATTCTGAGGCAATTTAATCACAGATTACATATTAAATTGGGGAACCTATGCTTTGAAATACCAACCACTTCTTCACAAGAGACACATTGTATTGTAAAAATCAAGAAACCAATGGCATTCTCTTAGTTCAGAGTCCCTTCTGTTTGTCACCTGGTTGAAGTACTGTCATTGCCTCTGAGACCATCAAAAAGAAGTACATTTATTAATTATTCCACAATGCATGTGTTGTACATGTTAAGTATATACGATATGTTTGTCAATTATTCCTCTGTAAAGTTGGGGAAGAAAGAAATAAGAAGAGATTCAGCTTTAGTTCCATTTACCCCAAAGCTCCAGTAAAGTCATAGTTGAAGAATAACAAAAGTACAAATTCACATGAACAGTAAGTGAAGAAGTGCAGAGAGAAATGCATTTTAGAAGCTAGAAAACAGACATTGAAAACAGAAACCACATGATTTATATCCTGTCACTCTCCCCACCTCAGGGGGAAAAAAAACACCTTAGGAATAGGACACCAAATACCTTTGAAAAGGAAGGTGGGAGCAGGAGGAATGAAAACAGAAAAAACAATATGGAAATCTGCATAAGAATTAGCTAAACAGATCTGTCTCTGCTCTGCCTTGTTTGGAACATTGATAATAAAAATAGTAAAGATCAGCTCTTCCAGTGAGGTCAACTAAAAAAAAATGGATAAAATGCAAAATTCACCTTAGAAGCATCAGAAAAAATTAGCAATGAGTCAGTGGGTCCAGATCCAGGAGAAAGTGTACTGCAAGCAGTGTTGTTACCCTACCCCGTGTGAGTTTGAATATCTTTTCACACATTTAAGGAGCACGTTTACCTTTTATTTGTGAATTATTTTCCCATCTTTTTCTCATTTTCTTTTTTATCTCCATTTCTGTCAGATTTTTGGTTTTCTGTTCCTCAGTTTTTAAGTGTCCTTTACATAGTGTGGATATTATCCATTTGCCATATATATTGCAAAGATTTTCTCTTAGTTTTTCAGTTGTCTTTGATTTTGCTTATGCTATTTTGTCATTCAAATGCTTTAAAAGTAAAATTTCTTTTCTTTTCTTTTTGCCTCTGTATTTTGAATTCTATTTAGGAAGCCTTTATCCACACAGAGGTTATGTGAAATTCAGCTATACTTCCTCTAGGTATGTATATTAACTTATTTCATGTGGGCCCCTGATCTAATGGGAGTTTATTCTAGTGATGGTGTGAAGTATAGACATAACTTTGTCTTCTTCCAAATAACTAATGATTTGTTCCAGAGCAATTTATTATGCAGTCTATCTTTGTCTTTATAATTTGAGATGTTACCATCATAAAATTCTAAATTTCCATATATACTTACATTATTTATGAGCTTTCTATACTATTCCACTGGTCTAATTGTTTATTCATGCATCAGAAACACATAAGTTTGATTGTACAGGTTTTGTAGCATTTTTTATAATATCTGGTAGGGCATGTCTATTCTTGTAGGGGTTTTTTTTTTTTTTTTTTGGTATTTCCTTACTATTCGTGTATGCTTGTTTTACCATATGAACTTTGTCACCAATGTGGACTTGACACAGTATCTTGCTTAGTCCACCAGATATAAGATTATATCAATACAAACAAAATATCCACTCATAATGCACTAGTATCACCTTCCTTGTGGAGAAAGAGACACAGAATCCCAAAAGGCAAGTAATTAGAAAATAGTCATTTATGAGTGTGGAAAGTGAGGGGATGCTCTGATATTTTCCCCTTGTTTCAGTTTTGTCTACCAGATAACATCTTTCCCTTACTATTTAAAATTTTTTATAACAGAAGAGGTAATATTACATTACTGTTAAGACAAAACTGTGAAGTCTACAAACAAAAAGGACCCCCCAAAAAAATCTCTACATAAGAGGAATCAAGGTGCCAATTGATTTGGATTGCTGTTATATGTCTGTTACTTATTTTATTATCCTTTTTCTCTTGTCCTGCTTTCTTTCTGTTGGTGTTGCAGAAAGAACTTCTGTGTGCAAGTAGTGACTAAGCTCAAAGTCAGACACTCAGCTGTAATTATCACTAGTTGCCTCCTAATTCCTTACCTGCCAGGGTCTGGAGAATATTTAAACCAGTGATTTGGGGGAAATTATGGCTTCATTTTTCATGTTTCCTCAAACTGCAATTTATATAGAATGCATTTTGTATGAGGGAAAATATTGAGCTTATTGTTTTGTTTTCCCTGTGTAAAATAAATTAATAGCTTCCTTCTCAGTTGTACCAATCCAGAGCTGGGGATTCTAAGGAAACTCAAATGGACAATGATAAAGATGATCTGCAAAAGTCATGTAAAATAACTATCTTCTCCTCCATCCTTTTGGATTTTCTTTAGCCTCACATTTTTTAATTGTTTCAAAAGTCTGGACAGTGGCTGACCAGTATTGGGAAGAAAAAGAAGAGCTCTTTGAAGCTAACCTACTAACAGACATGGCTTTTTTAAATCACAAAAACACGACTTTTACTTGTTAGGTTATGAGAAAGAAAGTTGATTTAGAGATGTTTACTAAACTCTAACTTGAAGTTTATGTTGATGATATGCCCATCCATTGTAATCAGTGCCAGAATCTACTTCTACATTTTTTTAAATGATTTTAATTTCAGAAAGAAGCAGCTGTTAATAATAAACTTTCATAAAAAATTAAAGAGACACAAACTATATATTTGAAACAGATGGAAAACCTGAAATAACACTCCAAAATTGTACAGTCTCCTCTAACTTTTCTAAAAATTATTTATGAAGTATTCACACCAAAATTTTTCTCGTACATTTTAAATTATGAATGAAAAAATAAGAACAATCAGCATTCGATTGCAAATTCAACCTTATTTCTTACCTTTTAAATGTATTATATTTTTCTCCTATCAGTCTTCTTCAAATTATTCTTTTGTTTAATGCCATTTTATATAATAGTTTGATTAAGATACTATAGTATCATAATATTTTATATGTATTTTATGTAGTATTTTCATAATGTGCAATTTGGTGGCTTAAGTGTATTCACAAACTTATGATTACTGCTAACTAATTTTAGAATATTTTTATCATCCCCAAAAGAAACCCCAAGTCCATTAGCAGTTACTCTATAATCACCCTTCCCTCTGTTTTGTGGAAACTAGGACTTTTCTCTCTGTCGTTATAGATTTGCCTATTCTGGATATTTCATATAAATGCAACTTTTTTTTTTTGTGATTGGCTTCTTTCAAGGTTCATTTCTGTGGTAGCATGAATCAGTATTTCATTCTTTTTTATTGCTAAATGATATTCCATTGTACGGATAAATTTTATCTATTATTCAGTTCATGGGCATTTGGGTTGATTCCACTTCTGGATTATTATAAAACATGATCTTGTGAATATTTGTGCACTGGTTTGTGTGTGTGTGTATGTTTTCATTTCTCTTCAATATATACTCAGAATAGAATTTCTGGTTCACATAGTATCTCTGTGATTGACTTTCTGAGGAACTTCGAACTTTTCCAAAGCAGCTGCACCATTTTACATGTCTTCCAGCAATGTAAAGGGTTTAATTTCTCCACATCCTTGTGAACACTTGTAATTGTCTGTACTTTTTATTTTTACCAGCTCAGTGATTATGGGATCTCCTTGTGGCTTTTATTTACATTTCCCTAACCACTGATGATGTTGAACATTTTCTCATGTGCTTTATATATCTCATTGAGGGAAATGCTATTCAGATACTTGGCCCTGTTTGTCAATTGTACTGTTTCTTTTTCATTGAGTTGTAAGAGTTCCTAATGTAGCATTTTCTGAATACCAATCACGTAACAGATGTATGATTTACAAATATTTTCTCCCATTCTTTGTGCTGTTTTTCCTTTCTTTATGGTATCCTTTGGGGGAAAAAAACTTTTTAAATTATGAAGATGTCCTCCAGTTTTTCTATATTTCCTTTTGTTGTTTGTATTTTCTCTAATAAACAATTGTCTAATTCAAGGTTACAAAGGTTTACTACTATTTTTTAAGATTTTTATTGTTTTAGCTCTTACATTTCTGTCTATTATCCATTTTAAGTTAATTTTTGTGAACCTACAGGTAGGACCCCAAGTCCATTCATCTGCATGTGCATATCAAGATATGTCAGCATAAGAGTACTGTTGGTTTCCATTTTATTTTCTTTGCAGCAATGTCAAAAATCAATTGACTGTACATGTAAGGGTTTATTCCTGGGCACAGAATTTTCTCCCCTTCATCTGTAGATCTAGGTTTATGTCAGCATCACCTAGTCTTGATTAATTTAGCTTTGTAGTAAAGTTTTAAATTGAGAAGTATAAGTCCTTTAACTTTGTTCTTTTTTTCAAGATTGTTTTTGGCTATTACAGATCACTTGCATTTCCACAATAGACATATAAGATCTACTTGTCAATTTCTGCATAAAAAAGTGGTTAGGAAGTACATTGAATTTGCAAAGCAATCTGCAGTATATTTTCATCCTAACACTATGAAATCTTCCCATTCATGAATATGGCTATCTTTTCACTTATTTAGATCTTTATTTTTTCAATGAACTCATTCCTGAGTATCTTACTCTTTGATGCTCCTGTAAATGGAATTGTTTTCTTAATTTCATTTTTAGTTTGTTCATTGCTAATTCCAGTGATTTCTGATACCAAATACTTAGAGCTGGGCTAAATTTCAAATGTAAGGGCACAGTCCTCTACAAGACAGTGCTAACTTCAGACACCAACCCCAAGTTCAGTGGTCTCCAGGCTGTCCTCTCTTTTTACCAGCTAGCTACATATTGTAGGATTTCTACCCTCATTCAGCTTTTCTAATTGTGTCTTTTTTTTTTGTATCCTCACTCAAGGACAGTTTTTTTCATTGCTTTTCAATGGAGGAGGACAGGGAGAGAGAAAAACATCGATGTGAGAAAGAAAAACACAGATGTGAGGGAGCAGAAACATTGATTGGTTCCCTTCTCATACATGCCCCAAGTAGGGATCCAACCTGCATCCTGGGCATGTGCCCCGACTAGGAATCAAATCTGCAGTCCTTCAGTATATGGGACAGTGCTCCAATCAACTGAGCCACACTGGCCAGGGCAGGTTTGCTAACTTTCTATAATTACTCACAGAACTCAGGAAAGTATGATACTTATTATTAAAATTTTATTCTAGTCAAAGGATGTAAATATAATCCAACAAAAGGAGAGACATGTTAAGCAAGATTCCAGAGGGTCCCAAATAAAACTTCATTGTGTTCTCCCCATAGAGTCAGGACATACTACCCTCTCAGCACATCAGTGTGTGACAATATGCAGAGTGTTGTCAACCAGGGAAGCTTACCTGAGACTGGTGTCCAGAGGTTTTTATTGAGGTTGTTACCTGGGCATGATGAATTATATCATTGCCTTGTTTGAAGTAAACCATCAACCTCTTCCTCTCTGTTGAAATTGGGTTGATAGCACATGACTCAAAATCTCAGCCCTCTAATTATATGGTTGATCTTTTCATTGTAGCCTCATCTTGAGTCATTTTATTCACAAAAAATATCTAGGGGGCTCATCAAAAGCCACTTCATTATCATAAACTATCAGGGACCACTGAGATAGTCTCCTATCACTCCAATGAATTCCAAGAACTTAAAGGCATACCTCACAGAAACTTGGATAAATCCAATCACATTCTTTATTGCATAGGAATAATGTTAGAAATATAATTGATTTTTTATGTATTCATTTTTTATTCCCCAACTATACTGAATGTGTGTGTGTATGTATTGCTTAGCATTTTCTATGTATAAGATTATGCCATCTGTGAAGAGAGTTCTACTTTCTTTTCAATCTGGCTATTTCATTTTTCTTGCCTAATTGCTCTTTTTTGAGCCTTTAGTACAATGTCAGATAGAAGTGGTGAGAATGAATCTACTTGTTTTTGTTCCTGATCATAAGGGGAAAGCATTTTCTTCACCATTATGTATGATATTAGCAGGGGAGTTTTCAGAGAGGTCTTTTCACACGTTGAGGAAGTTCTTTTGTATTCCTTGTTTGTTGAGTGTTTTTAACAGTGAAAGAGGTACTAGATATTGTCAAATGCTTTTTATAAATATATAAATATGACCATGGTTTTTTTTGTTGTTGTTGTTCTTTATTCTGTGTTGTAGTGTTTTACATTGACTGATTTGGGGATGTTAAACCAAATTTGCATTCCTAGAAAAAATATCACTTTATCAGGATGTACAATTCTTTTTAAATCTCCTTACTATTTATAATTTGACTACTTATGATTTTGCTTAATTACTAGCTTTGTTTTTATTTTTGTCTTACCAATTATTAGTCTTCTGTGTACATAAAAAGGCAAATAAATCAGTTAAGGCATTTCACCAACCTTTGTCATATTTAAGCTCTGACTCTTCTGAATCCTAAGGATAACTGATGTCTGCATGTTTCCCACACAATAGATTCTCTATCCAACCAAAATATTGGTAGTGCAGCATTTCCAAAATAAGCCCATAAAAGAACTAAAAGTCTTTAGCATTGGACTCTTAAGCTATTTTTGAAATTAGGTATAGCTAACCTACTTTTAATTCCTGCTACTGGAAAAGTACTAAACACTTCTGGTTTACCACCTCCCCTCTCTTTTCTTTGCGACCATTTGATTTGGTTTCTGAGGGTAAATAGAGTCTCCAAAATTTTATTTTGGTAACTATTCTGCAAATTTCTTCTTGCTGCTTTTAAAAAAATCTTAATCATTTCTAAGTGCATAGTATTGTAATCTTAACTATTCTCATGTTGTATAAGAGACTGCTAGAATTTTTTCATCTTGCAAAACTGGAAATCTATATCCCTTGAAAAATTCCCTTTTCCTCTTCCTTTCAGCCACTGACAATCACATTTAACTTTCCATTTCTGAGAGTTTACTTATTTAGATGCCTCATATAAGTGGAATCATATAGCACTTGTCTTTTTGTGACTGGCTTATTTCACCTAGCATACTGTCCTCCAAGTTCATCCATGTTGTAGCATGTTACAAGACAGGATTTTATATTTTTCCAATGCTGAATATTATTCTATTGCATATGTATATCACTTTTTTAAATCTATTCATCCATTGAAGGATATTTAGATTGTTTTCAACTAAATAATCCTGCAATGAACATGGCTCTATAAATATGCCTTTTTAAAAAATATTTATATATTGATTTTGAGAGAGAGAGAGGAAACATTGATTTGTTGATCCTCTTATTTATGTATTCATTGGTTGATTCTCATATGCGCCCTGGCTAGGGATCAAACCCACAACCTTGGTGTATCAGGATGTACTCCAACCCACTAAGCTACCTGGCTAGGGCTGTAAATATTTCTTTGACATACTGTTTTTAATTCTTTTGGATATATATCCCAAATTGGGACTGCTGGATCATATGGTACTTCTGTTTTAAACTTTTTGAGTCACCTCTATAGTTTTCCCTATTATTTGCACCATTTTATAATCCTACCAAGAGTGCACAAGTGTTCCCCTTTCTCTACATCCTTGTCAGCACTTATTATTTTGTGAGTTATTGTTTTATTTTTAAAGTACCTAACCTAACAGGTCTGAGGTGATACTTCACCATTGTTTTGATTGGCATTTCTTTGATGATTAATGATGTTGAGTATATTTTCTTATATTTTTTGGTTATTTGTATGTCTTCCTTACAGAAATATTTATTCAAATCCTTTGCTGAGTTTTTAAATCAGATTTTTTGTTGTTGATCTGTGGGAGTTATTTATGTGTTCTGGATATTAAGCCCTTAGCAGATACTGGATTGTAAATATTTTCTCCTATTCCATAGGTTTCCTTTTAACTCTGTTGATTATTTCTCACAAATAAGTTTGTGGTTTTGATGTAGACTCACTTGTCTATTCCTGCTTTTTGTGGGTGTGCTTTCAGTATTATATATAAGAAACCATTGCCAAATTCAACCTCAAGAGCCTTTTTCTTTGTTTTATTCTAGGTGTTCTATAATTCTAACTTATGCATTTAGGTAGTTATTTACTTTGTGTTAATTTTTGTACATGTTTTCTCAACATTATTTGACAAGGAGATGACCTTTTCCCCATTGGGTAGCCTTCACAGTCTTGATTATATGACCTACACATGAGGGTTTATTTCTGGGCTCTCTATTATGTTCCATTGGTCTATATATGTGTCTTTATATCAGCACTACACTGTTTTGACTACAGCTTTGTAGTAAGTTTTATAATCAGGAAGCATGAGACTGTCACTATTTTTTTTAGTCTTTGGGGTTTCTACATGTAAGATCATGTCAGTTGCAAACAGAAAAATTTACTTCTTTCTTTTCTATTTGA
Organism: Tonatia bakeri; assembly: GCA_004024845.1. NCBI lineage: Eukaryota > Metazoa > Chordata > Mammalia > Chiroptera > Phyllostomidae > Tonatia > Tonatia bakeri. The sequence goes on from PVIA01001238.1 coordinate 177,901, forward strand.
ATACATTTATTTATTTATTTTTCTTTGTTGATTGCTCTCTTTAGGCATTCCAGTACCATGTTGGACAGAAGTGGCAAGAGTGGAATTATTACCTTGTTCTTGATGTTAGAGGGAAAGGCTTCAGTTTTTCACTCTTGAGTGTTGTTAGCTGTGGAATTTAACAGGTATTGGGCACACACAATGCAATAATTACAATCCTAGTTAGTGACAGCATAAAGAAGAGTAATCCACTGCTGATGTTCTCAAACAGCTTTTGGTCAAAGACATGTAAATAATTTCTGATAGTGACTATTAGGCCTAATAAAAATAATAATGCAAATTATGGTGATTTGAGCACTTAAGAATGGAAACCTGAGATTTAAAGAAGCTAAATAACCTTCCACAGTTTGAATAAAAGTTAAAATAGTAGTAGAAATAAACACTCATGACTTTACAAGAAGACTGGTCCCAAAAGGTGATATCAAATTAATTTGTTAAAAAAAGCATTTACATAATTTGGAAAAATAAAGTTCAGCTGTATTCTCTCCATAGTCCAAGCACTTCTTTATTTGCATTCACCTTCTTTTCCTGAAAATTTAACTTTGTGACATCATCATACACAGTAGCATTAACACATTGTCTTTCATGAATAATATGAGCCAGAATTATGCCCTGTGTCAGAGTCTTAGTGTATCTTGTTTACACTAAGATACTTAGAGATGGAATGCTTATTTATATCCTGGTTTTGCCTCTTAGTACACAGTATTGTGACAGTTACAGAATCTCAGTTCCTCAGGTTTTCATTTGTAAAATGGGAATAATATGCCTCATAGGATGGTTTTGAGGGTTAAATGAAATAACACATATGAAGCACTCAGAACTGTGTCTTGCACAGAATAATCTTCTATAAATGTTAACTCTTAAATTATTTAGCCTTTGACATACTTGTCTGCTCAGAGTATCATTAAGTAAAATTAGGAAATTCACAATATAGAGTAGGATAAGGAGAATTATACTGGGTTACAAAGGCACCACCTGCACATGAGAGGTATTCTCCATCAGAGGTATGAAAATGAGAAACAAAGTGTCATTGTGCTTTTGTTTTAGTGGGTAAGGCATCTCTGTTGAAATAGAGATAAAACCTGGATAAAGTTAGTAGAAGTTTATCTTAGAGTCAGATACCTTTTTAAGTATCAGTGTTGGTTTTTCAAAAAATATTTTGAGTAGTTCAATTTTTTATGGTTTGCATAGATATTTTCAGGGGGAGAGACTGCTTCAAAGTATTGTTATTAAGATTTTGAACTACAAGTCACAGGGAAGTTTTTTTAAATGTTAAAACTAAAATCCACATGAAAATTATTGTACAGCACAAAATAATTTCTCATAAGGATTGATCAAGCCTGTTCTCCAACACCCACCCCCATCCACTCAGGTTCATTAGATGACAGCATATTTGAAGAAAGTGAAGATGATAGAGTAATTAACTGATGACATCAAATGACAAAGATAATTTTAAAATAATAAAACTACTTTATGATCTAAAAATGCATCTATGAGAATTATAAATGTTTGCTTGACAGTGATGGAAAGTCTTGAAGACTTCTCAGCTTTGCAACTTGAATTATTTCCTTCTAGGTAACTGCCAGGTCTCCCTGGACTTGGCATAGTGCTGACACATAGTGACTGCTCAATTAATTACCCTTGAACGAACATGGGTAAAAGAAATCTGGCAAAAGCAGGATGATTAATAAGAGAAGGAGACAATGTTGTATATATGGCTTAACCAGCAAACCTTGTATGACGAAATGGCAAAAATGTAAAAGCTGTATTCTATATATCTCACAATTAAGATAGAAACTGAAAATGTTAACTGAGATTGGGCACTTAAATTGGATAGAAGAATAATGTTGGGAGATTTTAAGTATCCATCCAATGGAGACCAAGCCAGGAGGGAATCCTAAACTGAAGCAAGGTATGTAGATGACTTCTCTACCCTTCCTGGAATAGTACATCTTAAAACTTACAAAGAAAATATATTTTGGCTTGATTCTTTGTAGAGAACAAAATTTGTTCCTTATTAATCTATAAAGATAAATAACGAGAAACACCAAGAAGTATCAAAATGTAACACAGTGATCATGTGAAAAATGGAAAATAAAGTGAAAAGGCATTTATTATAAAATTGAAATTTAGAGGTTGAAAATTGACAAAATAAGATGTTAAGAACATCATGAAAACAAAGCAAAATAAAATCCAATAGATCCCAGTAAGCCTGAAGTCAAGTTTTCAAAAAAGGAGTCTTACAATGAAGAAAACTATTTTTACAAAAAGGGAAATATGAATTAAGACATGAGACCAGGGCAGCTCAGAATTGTGGCCAGTGAAGGGCATAGCAAACATTTTGGCAAATAAAAATAAGTAACTTGAGGAAAATTTGTTAACAGTTTCTAATGCTGATAATAATTTCTTTAAGCACTCTAAAGGCAAAAAATCTGAGAGGAAACACTTGGCAATGCTGGTGTCAAGGGTGGTCTTGGGAATGAAAGGGAGAGAGCAAAGAGAGTAAATGAATTCTGTGTTTGGGAGTTTTCTGAGGAAGACATTAAAAGAATCTCCACTCTTGAATTATTTCTTAACAAAGACAGATCAGAGATACTAAATCAAATGCTAGTAAATGCTAGGTATGTTTTATATGTAATTGAAAAACTAGATGAAGACAAATAACTTGGACTGATATCATCCATCCCAGTTTTTTTGTCAAGAAAATGCTTTTTCCCTACCTACCCTTATCCTTGCTGTCCAGCATGACAGCTATTTGCAAGTGTCTTCCCTGGCCAGGTTCAGTATGGACTGGTTCATGCTCCGGTGAGAACATGATGACAGCAGATGACATCTACTTAGCATTCCAGTAGAGGCCATGCTTTCCCCTCTGCTGGTGTGTCCTGTTCCTATTTCCTCCCTGTCTTCCAAGCTTTTAGTTGTGGGCTATCTACCCATGGTCACAGCCACCAGACTTTTGGACTTTAGAATCTCTCTTACACTGCTCTATATAAGTGTGCGCACTCGAAATATTGCATATCTGGCTCATGACTTTGTTTGCCAAGGTCCTGATGCTTGGTGAGGGTTCTGTTTTCCCCTTTCCTGTTCTGTATCCCCAGCATCTCTCAGATTCTCTAGGCCCTCTGCTGCTAATTACCTGTTGAGAGAGTTTTAAAGGAATTCAGGGGTGAAATTGTGGAGTTGTTGGCATAAATATGCAAACTGCCATGAACGGGTCAGTCTGCTGTGTGATTGCCAAGGAAACTCCCAACCATGAGAGAGAAGGGTTCCCTGGAGGCCAGAGAGTTACAGACCAATGAATCTCATTCTCTGTTGGGCAGACTGGTAGGATTTGTAACAAAAGGTTTTTCCACTGATCACTGAAGCCAGAGATTCTGAAAGTTTTCTAAAGATGACTTATAATGGCAGAGTAGACTGAACAGGTGCACTCTGGGATTTGAAGGTATACCCTAGGCATAATTTGAAGAAATCTGCTACAAGAACAAAATGTGTTTTAATTTTTATATTTTATCTCCTATGTTCATGTGAACATTATATTCTACTCTACAATATTATTTTAGGAAATAAATTCTGTTTTGGATTCTGGTTCCTAAAAAAATAATATAGCATAAGCTGTTCACTCCTTCTCTAAAGTCAACCATATAGAGGTTAGAGGGTAGCTCTAATATGAGAAATGAACACAAAAATTATAAGAAACCTTGAACTGGCATGTATGGAAAAGAGATGGTGATTTCAGTAGCTTGGAGTAGAGGTTAGCCAGACACAGCGTTGGAAGATGGATGTGGGTGTTTTTTAAATTCTGCTTTTGCTTTTCCTGCACATTGAGTTAGGCAATCATTGCTGACTCCATCATCTGAGCAACAGCTCAGACCACTTACTACTAGAAGGTATTATCAAGCAATAAAAAAGGTCTGATGAAGCAAGTAGGTGATGACCAATGGCATGGTTGACTGCTCCTAGGCATTTACTACCTGCATTCCATCTTCTTCTTAACTCCCAGGATTACTGGATAATTTTTAAAGAGTCTGCCCCTTCCAGCACTCCTTTTTTTTCTGTAAGTTAAAAAACAGATCTTTAATTGGTAAGAGTGGCAACAAACAGGGGCAGTATATGTTGCCTATGATGGAATCTTCGCTAGGGCTCATGTCTTCACTTCCTTCTCAGCTCACCAAGAAGGACACAAACTAAGAGTGGGTCATTGGCCCTTCTCCCTTCCACTTTACTTGATATAGTAGCTGATATAATTAGGGAAACATGACCGCACTGATCAAAATTACCAGACATTTGAGAGGTCAAACTACAAAAAAGAAAGATAAGGAACTACAATATGGAGAGAATTACTAGAACTGATGAATTATGAATTTACAATAAGCCAAATAATATGCTCAATGAGGTATGGGAGGATATGAAGCAGAAAAATTCATACAAAGACTCAAGCAGAAATGTTAGGTCTGAAAAAAATAGGAGCAGAAATCAAGAACACAATAGCTGAGATAAACAGCAGGATGGATACAACTGAAAATGAATCAGTGAGCTAGTACAGATTGAAGAAATCTGTTAGTGGGTGGCAGGTAAGAATAAAGGCAGAAAAAATAATAGAAAAGTTAGAGAGAGAGAGTAGAAGTAGTTGATAAGGATAATAAGAACCCCAGGAAGAGACAAAAAATATGTTTTAAAATTCTGACTAGTTGACATTTTTCCTCCAAATCTTAAAGTTGATATCTCAGGAGGATTCACTGCCTTCATCCTACAGATACATATAAAGCTTTTACTACAGAAATGTCAGGGGAAGAGATACACTAATTCCATAGTATGTATGTCTGCATATGCACTGATATGGGAGGGAAAGTAAAGTGCTGGTGACCATGATGTGTAGCTGAACGCTTGAACAAGGAGAAACCAGACAACATGGTTATTTTGACTTAAAACTTTTTGCCAAAAATTTATACCAAATGTGTGCACACACACACATACAGAAGTTATTCTAATAACTTCTTATTTTAGTGGTATTGCTTATACCTGGATGATTATAAAGGAGAAGAAATGAGAAAGTCATTTTATTCCAAAATATAAGAAAAACCAGTCATTTCTTTGGAATGACTAGGAATGTTAAAGTGAGTTCCTGAAAATATTTGGCATGACTGGACCTCATGAAAACTTTTAATAAATTTCTTAGGAGTTTTCCATAAAACCTCCAGATTTGCTAGTACAATACATTGAGGATTTTCCAATGCTAAAATTCCCAACAGATGTGCTGAGTAGTTGGGCAGATTGGTAGTGTCCTGTAGGGTGGGTTTTTGGTCATGTTAGACTAAACTCAGACCAAGACATGGATTCAAGTTAACATAATACATTTTTCCTCATTCTTAACATTTGTGTTATTCCAGAAAATCCAGGAAGCTTACAGTTGCTTGAGGAAGGGGACATGAGGAAAGTTGTAAATAGAATGTAATTTTTAGAAATCCTGGGTAACCTAGGACTAAAATAAACAGTTTTATTAAAGTTTGTTTAATAAAGCTAATACATTCCTGAAAATTTCATATGGATTTGTTGACTATATTTTAAAATAAGACAGGCAGTGAAAGACAAATACCATATGATCTCACCTTTAACTGGAACCTAATCAACAAAACAAACAAGCAAGCAAAATACAACCAAAGACTTTGAAATTGAGAACAGGCTGACAGTAAGCAGAGGGGAGGGGGGAGGGGATAATGGGGAGAAAAGGGTGAAGGGTTTACAGGAACAATTATAAAGGACATGTGGACAATAACAAAGGGGGTGAAAACAAGGGAAGGATGTGGGGAGGCCTGGGGTGGTAGGAAGGGGTGGGGGGAAGAGGCAGGAAACTGTCCTTGAACAGCAATAAAAAAAAGTTAAAATAAATAAATGAATAAAATGCCAGTCTTACAGGGATCCTCTGAGGTGCCAAAAGGGATAAATTTATGCATGGCTTATGTGATGGTTAATTTTATGTGTCAACTTGACCAGGATGTGATGCCCAGGTGTTTGGTCAAACCCCAGTCTAGATGTTACTGTGAAGGTGAGTGTGATTAACATTTACTACCAATTGACTTTAAGTGAATCAGCCTCAGTGTGGATGGGCCTCATCTAATAACTTGAAGGCCTTAAAAGCAAAACCTGAGGTTTTCCTGAGAATAAGTAATTTTATTGTGAGATTAACATAGAAATCTTTCCTGAATTTCTAGCCTGCTGGCCTGCCCATAAATTTTACACTTGCCAGCCTCCACAATTATGTGAGCCAATTTCTTAAAATAAATCTCTCTTTATATGTATGTGTATTCTATTTGTTCTGTTTCTTTGGAGAACCCTGATTGACACAGCTGACAATTTCAGGGGATTCTTCTGAAAGAGACACTAGACAACTCAACTTATTTAAATGTAACTTTTAGGGAAAGATAGATTTAGATCTATTCAAGTGTGTCATTTATCTTCTAAATGTCTCTCGAATACAACCAATTTCCTTACCTCCATGGGCAAACCAATTCTGAGAGAAGATACCCTTCTCTCAGGTGGGTAAGTAAAGTAGCCTCATAGTTTTCTGGCTTCTACTCTGTATCATTATATTTATTCCTCTTGCCAAATGACCTATGAGAATTTGAAATGGTAATCCAATCCCAATCGTATTTTGTATCCACTCTTTTGAAAAGACTATGTGGTCTGGCCCTGCTTATTTTTCCAGTTTTATCTCACTTGTTTCTTTTTTATCACGCACCTCTTGGTTCTAGCCACATGGATCTCTTCTAATCTTTCATACTTTTGATATTTCATTCCACCTGAACTCTTTTACAATATTTTAAGCATAAAGTGTTTTCCCTTGTCTTTTTGTTCTGGGAGAAATTTTAGACATTCTTTAGAGAGATTTTATTGCCACTTCTTCAGGTGAGCTATCCTTGACCTTGACCAGGTCTAATGCCATTGTTAATATGCTTTCACAGCACCCTGTAGCTCTCACTTGTAGCAGTTATCACAACTCAAATTTTATGCTTGCTTTTGGTATAATATGATTGATGTCTGTCTACTCTACTGGATTGTATGACCCTTGAGAACAGGAATCATGACTGTTTTGTCTTTTATTCAGAGAGTTTGCACAGGCTGTTATGTCTAGTCAATCAATATATATTTGATGAATAAGTTGATTAATAGATTTATGGTTCATTCATCTATAGTCATGGAAACTGTATATATTTGGGGCTACATCTTAAAACCTGAATTTGGCAAAATAGGCTCTGGTGTAATTTATTTAAAATATTTAGATTAAATGAATCAAGGAGAAATGTATCCTTTTGATTGCATTTTATGCAATAAATTATACATTTAAGTTCCCAGGATGTCAGATACTCTGAATCTATGTAAGGTTTATCTTGGGTTTTGTTTTGTTTTGTTTTTGCTGTGAAAAGGTTATAGGGTTTTAGATAATGCTCAGCAGAATATATTCATATATCTGTATGGCAATCAGTAGAGAAAGGTAGAAGCAACTTCAATCAATTAGGGAGCTGCTGATTCACAAATTCTAGGCTTAATGGAGATTTTGGCCAGTCCATTAAATGTTATGAGTGCATGGTAGTGGCACGCTTGGTGGATTAGCTGAGTTGATTATCTTGAAAGATACAATAGGGAAAATATGAGTCATGTAGAAGCAAATACATGTAAGAAGCTGAGAGTTTTTTTATACCATTCATTCATTTGTTTTTTATTTTAATTATATTTTATTGATTATGCTATTACAGTTGTCCTGTCTTTTCCCCCTTTGATTCTTTCTATCCAGCACTTCCTACTCCTTTAGGCAATCCCCCCACCCTTGTTCATGTCCATGGATCATGTGTATAATAAGTTCTTTGGCTACTCCCTTTCCTATGCTATACTATACATTCCCAGGACTATTCTGTAACTACCTATTTGTACTTCTTAATCCCCTCACCTCTCACCAATTCTCACATACCTACCCTCCCATTTCTCTATCTTTAACCTTTGGCATTTTAATTATGATGTGTCTTGGGGTGGGTCTCTTTGCATCTAAGAAGCTGAAGGTTTTTATTATTGTTCTTCAAGTGGCTCAATAATTTTTAAGAAATGGGTAATAACAAATATAAAATGATATTATGTTGTAATTATAGAGGTTTATAAAATGCCTGATAATAAATCTGATTTATTTGACAATTGGTATAGTTAATTTAATAATATAGTATCAAATTATAAAAGGTCTACAGAGGTTGTTTAGCTGGACTTCCCATTTCCCTTTAATGGGGAGGTACCTAATCACCTGTTCGTTTGATTATCAGGAATATTTGCAATGAATGATTAGTGAGTTTACTGCTTCTGTAAAGAAGCTCTGTTTTCAGATGGGTGAAATTGCTAGAAAATCATTTCTATTCTTAACCCTGAACCTATAACTCTGTGGTTTTTATCCTTGAGTACCAATTCTGGATTTACATAGAATAAATTTAATACTTTTCCCACATGTCTTCACCTCTTTCATTAAATAAGAGAGTTGTTATGCAGTCTGATTTTCCTTAAGCCAATCAGTCTCAGATCATTAACCATCACATGCTTTCTTGATAATTGTTTTTTCCCTATTATAAAACTTTCTACTTAAAACACTTTTTGTTTAAATATGTTAAACCGGAAGTTGATACAAGACCTATCTATGTTTACTCTGATGAAAACAAAAGGCAAAATATAGTTGGTCTGTTACTTCAACTGATCTGAAAATTGTGCTCCTGTTAAAATTGCAGATACATATTTTTGTTTTGTTTTGTTTTGACATAAGTATAGACAGATCAGTTGAACTTGCATCCAATTGAAATCCCAGGCATTTACTCACAACTGGCTGTTAGACTCTTATTCTTACTTTGTGCTTGTAAAATTAACTTTTAGTTTTTATGCAGAGCTATCCATTTATCCATATAAAATAAAAAGCTCATTAATTGCAACTCATTTTTCTAGGTATTATGATATCTCTAAATCTTCATTTAAAGTTATATAATTTATTGATGACTCCTAAATTTGTTCATGTAAAACTTGATAAATATGTCATTTGTATCTTAATCCAAGATTATGATAAACTACTGATTAGTATAGTGCAAGAAAGTTGGAGAACAAATCCACTCCTCAGGTTCATAACTATCATTTATATACATTCTGTATGTAACTGTTCAAGTAGCTGGGAATCTCTATAACTGTATCATCTTCTAGTTTGTATTTCGCCAACAATGCTAAGAGACTTTACCAAACTCTATTGATGTTTCATAATAAAAATTCTTTTAAAAATTATTTTTTTGAAGTACAGACACTGTTTAACTATTGCTGGGTAGTGCCAGTGGGTCGTACATGGGACCTTCAGGACTTGTTTTTCTCCCATGTCACAGGTTTGCCTTCTTCTGAGTCACTGTAGCTCTGATGCAGGTGATCTCTACATGGTGGCCTTCAGCAGATCCAGGGTTATAAACATGAACCTCTATGTATAGTCCATATATAGCAGATAAAGGGAGCACCCTTTTAGTTTCTCTGTGTGTCTGTGTTCTTTCCTGAACCAATCGCTGTGATCAGAAAGATGTGATACTCTTCTATATTATAAAGCCTATATAAAAAAAGTATTTCTGCTGCAAATCAAAGCATTGCAGGTTCGATTCCCAGTCAGGGCACATGCCTGGGTTGCAGGCCGCGGCCCCCAACAACCACACATTGATGTTTCTCTCTCTCTCTCCCTCCCTTCCCTCTCTAAAAATAAGTAAATAAAATCTTTAAAAAAATTATTTCTGATAGTGAAGGTCAGAGGATATATAGTATTTTATTTGATAACTGTGCAAAATCAAATACTTTTTCTTCTTTATTATATCCAATTAAATTAAGTTTATTTTCAAGTAATGATCATAAATAATGATTTTTTTTTAAATTTTCCCCCTTCTCACTTTTTTGGAAACTTTTACCTTGGAGAATTTCAAGCATGTACAACTGTAGGTAGAGTAGTATAATTATCCCTGATGCACCATCACCCACATTTAACAATATCAGTTATAGCCAAAGTAGTTTCATTCTTACCCACTCAACCCCTCAATATTATTATTTTTTAATTTTTAAATTAAATTTAATTAATTTATTTTATTGTTGTTCAAATACAGTTGTCTCCATTTTCACCCCACCATGCATCCCCCATCCCACCCATCTCTGCCTCCCACCCTTGAACCTACCCCCTTTGGCTTTGTCCATGTGTCTTATATACATGTTCCTTGATGGAAGCTAATCTCAGACATTCTATTACTTAACTTGTAAATTTGTTAGTGTATATCTCAAATGCATAAGGACTTTGAAAAAGTAACCATAAAATTATCTTAACTAAAAAATTCTCAATTATTTCTTACCATTAATTATTCATCAGTGTTCAAATTTTCAATTCTCTAAGACAGTTTTCATTCTATATATATATATTCAGATTATAAATAAGATTCAAATATTATGACTGAGTGATGTATTTCAAATTTCTTAATTTCTCAGAGAATTTGTCCTTACTAGGCTTTCTTCTCTCATTTTTAAAATGCTTCTTATGTATATAATATGTTTGTTGGTGGTTTATTTATTTAACTCTGTGATTTATTTTATTTTAATTTAACCTTTATTGTAATTTTCTCATTACCACTTATTCGCCTTATACCCTTTGCCCCCAGCAATCACCATATCGTTGTCCATAACCATGAGTCCTTTTTCCTTCTTGCTCAATCCCTCCACTCCCCTAACTTCCCCCACCCCAACTGTCACCTGCTCCCCATCTATGAGTCTGTTTCTGTTTTGTTTGTTAGTTCCATTTGCTTGTTAGAGTCCACAGATGAATGAAATCATATGGCATTTATCTTTCTCTCACTGCTTATTTCACTTAGCATAATGTTCTACAGGTCCATCCATACTGTTGCAAAGGATAAAATTTTCTTCTTTTCATGGATGAGTAGTATTCCATTGTGTATATGTGCCATAGTTTTTTTATCTACTCTTCTACTGATGGACACTTGGGCTGCTTCCATGTCTTGGTGATTGTAAATAATGCTGCAATGAACATAGGGGTGCTTGTGTTCTTTTGAATCAGTGTTTTTGGTTCCTTCAGATATATTCCAAGAAGTGGGATCTCTGGGTCAAAAGGCAGATTCATTTTTAATTTTTTGAGGTATCTCCATACAGCTTTCCACAGTGACTGCACCAGTCTGTGTTCCCACCAACAGTGCAAAACGGTTCCCCTTTACCCATATCCTCGCTAGTACTTGTTTGTTGATTTATTGATGATAGCCATTCTGACAGGTGTGAGGTGGTACATCTTTGTGGTTTTAATTTGCATTTCTCTGATGATTAGTGATGTTGAACATCTTTTCATATGTCTATTTGCCATCTGTATGTCCTCCTAGGAGAAGTATCTATTCAGGTCCTTTACCCATTTTTTAATTGAGTTGTTTGTTTTTTGGGTGTTGAGTTTTGTAAGTACTTTATAAATTTTGGATATTAACCCCTTATCAGATGTATCAAATTGCAAATATGTTCTTCCATTCTGTAGGTTGTCTTTTTATTACATTATTGTATCAATAGATTCACAGAAAGCTTTTTCTAAAATCCTGTACCCATTTATGATAAAAACTCTCAGCAAAGTGGGAATACAGGGAACAAACTTAAACATAATAAAGGCCATATAAGTCAAAAACACTGCCAGTTTCATATCCAATGGACAAAAACTACAAGTGTACCCCTATATATTGGGAACAAGGTTAGGATGTCCTTTTTCACTTTTCTTATTCAACATAGAACTGGAAGCATAGTCACAGGAACCAGAGAGGAAGAAGAAATAAAAAGAATCCAAATTGGAAAGAAAGAAGTAAAACTGTTATTATTTGCAGATGGCATGGTACTGTACATACAAAACCCCAAAGATTTTATCAAGAAATTACTAGAACTAATAAAGAAATTCAACAAAGTAGCAGGATACAAATTTAATATACATAAATTGTTCACACTTTTATATGATAATAATGAACTAACAGAAAGGGAAATTAAGAAAACCATCCCATTTACAATTGCTTCAAAATGAATAAAATATCTAGGAATAAACCTAACCAAAAATGCAAAAGATCTGTACATGGAAAATTATAAGACACTTAAGAAAGAAATTGAGGAAGATACAAATAAGTGGAAGCATGTACCATGTTCAGGAACAGGAAGAACTGACATCATTAAAATGTCCATACTACCCAAAGCAATCTATAGATTCAATGCAATTCCTATCAAGATTCCAATGATGTATTTCACAGAACTAGAACAAATATTTCAAAAATTTGTATGGTACCACAAAAGGATTTGAATAGCAACAGTGATCCTGAGAACAAAGAACAAAATTGGAGAAATCACGCTACCTAATCAAACTATACTACAAGGCCATAGTAATCAAAACAGCCTGGTTCCTGCAAAAAACAGACACATAGATCAATGGAATAGAATACAGAACTCAGAAATCAACCCCTCACCTGGATAGTCAATTAATATTCAACAGAGGAAAGCAAGTACATACAATGGGCTAAAGATAATAAAATTGGACAGATAAGTGCAGAAAAATGAAACTAGACTACCTCCTTATACCACACAACAAGAATAAATTCAACATGGATTAAAGATTTAAATGTTAGACCTGAAACCATAAAATTCATAAAAGAAAACCTAAGCAGAAAAATATTGGACATTTCTTTTTGCGATATTTTATAGGATATACCTGCCCAGGCAAGGGAAACAAAAGAAAAAACAAACAAACAAATGGGATTACATCAAACTAAAAAGTTTTTGCAATTTCTATGTTGAAGAAATTGGTTTGTTTGTCCTGGAATACTTTCCACACTCTGTGTTTTGCTAATTTCATCCCTTTGGTGGAATTTAACATTTCTTATTTCCTGTAATTTGGTAGTTTGACCTGGTGGCTTGAGATTGAGTGTCAATGTTACCACATACTATTTCCTTACTGATATTGCGTTCTTCTATCAGGAGGCAATTGATACCGACTTGTTAGAAGTTTCTATTATTCACTGTGTGGATCAATGATTGATCCATTTAAGTGTGGTGCTGTTTTACCACTGTCATTCCTTTTTCATTTATTACCCATATTTCTTTAAAAAGATATTTACTTCCCTTTATCTTGATTTGGTTACCCTGGTGCATAGTTGGTTGGGGAGTTACCCTGAATACCTGATTCTTTCCTTTCATTCCTCACTTCTCAAATAATGAATTGAATTCAGTGACCAATTAGGTCTTAAAATATTTTTTACTCTTATTTAAACTAATAGTTTGAAATATGGCATATTTTAATTCATTGTGGTTTTTATTCTAAGATGTAAAAATTCCTCATTTTTGATAGTGGGAGCCTTTTCAAATTGGCTCCTGAGTTATACTGATCCTCAAGTTAACAGTCTTTGATATTTTTCTCTGGTATGTTAAAATTTTCCAGACTCATACAGAAATTAATCTGCCAACTCTCTAAAAAGACCTGGTTCCTTTAATTGAAAATTGTCTATAGAAAACAATATGGAGACAGGCCTGTAAGCCAGGACAAGTGGAATAGGGAAAAAGAGACAGGTCACTGAACAAACTGGTTGGACAATTTTAGCCAGACACAGAAGATCACCTCCCTAGAGATAACACCTAGGCCTCCATTGTATTTCAGCTCCAGGCCCAGAAAAGCAGCAAAACTAGGTGGGTGATGCTAGGACCAGGTGAAATGACTAATGACCTCCTGCTCTGGCACTGACAACAAATCAGTAGAGACCACCACCCTGAAAGGGCACAGCTGGAAAACTGATGAATATTATGCTCAAATCCTCCACTGAGACCTCCCCTAAAATTCCTGCATGATTGTGTAAGCAGGGGGTGGGTGGGGCAGGGGAGAGCAATGGTGGGGGGAGAGAGAGAGGGAGAGAGGGAGAGATAAAACTCCTCAAGACAAAGGATCTTGTGCGGCTCTCTTGGGAAGCACATCCTTGCCTTTCCTTTTTCTCTTATCTTCCCCCACAGGCACAAATAAGCCTAAAGTTTAGGGGTCCCTACAAGACTTGCAACCAGGGGAGCAATGGGCAGTGGAAGCTTGTCCCAGGTTAACCCCTTGAACCTGTCTCCAAGGCCCCTTTTTCTTTGACTGCTCAGTAAGCTAAAACAGCTCAGCCTGGACTCTCCTCTGTTGTTTCTTCTAGGCCAAGCTCTTCCTTGTTTTACTGTCTTCAGCTTTGACAAATGTACTCTCAGTCCCCTGGACTCTTGTGAAATCTTTCCTGCACAAAGTCAAGAACCCACAGACTAGAGCTGGCCCTAGGCAGACCCATTTGGGATCAGGCCCCTGTCTGGTGACAATATGACTGCAGGTTGCTACTGGTTTGGACATTGTTTCTAAGTCTTTTAGGTGAACAGAATCTAAGACATATTTTTCAGAGATAAAGTATATCTTGAGTTTATTTTGATACTTCTATTTTGAAGTTTCACAGTGAGGATAATTGGGTTTTTACTTGGCTTATTTCTTTTATCTATATTGCCTTTATTCCATGGCAAGAATTACAGTTTTCAATGATGATGATAGAAAAGATGGAATGTCCCACTGTTACTCATCCACTTTATCCCCTAATACACAGGTGCAGTACTCTACTACTATGCTACTACAAATAATGTTGGCTAGTGAAAATAGTTTAAGACCGTATTTGTCCTTCTAGTTTAAAAACCTAGTATATTCTACTAGTATATAAAGTTGAATTAACGTGTTTGAATGTCTCGAGGTAGTTCATTCTACTGAATACATAGGTTCACTTATTTTATTTTTAATTGAAAGTATTGATTCATAATTTTATCATTTTAATATAGTTTGGGAAGATATTGACATAGCTCCAAACTCAAATATTAAAAAGTATATTTTAAATTCAAGCTTCTTTCCCTGTTACTCTCACTGCATTATTTTGCTTCTCCTATATAACCACTACCAAAAGCTACGATCTATTTTTCCTTGTTTGTTTTTCTTGAGTATGCTTCTCCATGTTTGGAAAGGGTGCACTTTTATATTAATGTTTACTTTTATACTAACACCTTTGTGTGATATTCTAACTTCTTTTTTAAAACTTTGTTATTTTCTATTGGGTTCCTATCATTAGTAATATGGAATAACTAGCAACCACTTTTTTTTTAAGGTCAAACACTTTTGATTGATTGATTGATTGATTGATTGATTGTTGTTAAAGTTCATTTGTCTCCATTTTCACCCCATCAGGCACCCCTGTCCTCCCCCATCTCCATCTCCCCCCCTTGAAACTACCCTCTTTGGCTGTGTCCTTTATACTAGTAACCATTTCTTCCCAGCTAGTCTTTCTCTATAAGCATCTGATCTGAAGTAGTATTCTTTTATCCTAGTTAGAAGCTATAAAGCGATCAACAAGTATGTTCAACATTCATACTTTCTCTCCTTTATCTGTCCATTTTGATTATTGTATTTTACCTACATTATCACAACACAAAACCATTGTATACTATAACCTTTCATTATAATTATCATGTAGTATTAATTCTACAGGTAAATATATGTTTAGTGGTAACCATAGTGTCTGCCTCTTTATTTTTCAGAATCTTTCTTTTGTTTTATACAATATCCAGGATATAATTGTACTTAGCAAGATAAATAGGGAGAAGCATATATACCTCATATTTCCAGAAATCAGGTGTTTGGGCCTTTAAAGTTTCTTTTTTAATATCTTTTATTGATTATGCTATTACAGTTGTCCCATTTCCCCCTTCACTCTCCACCCTCTCCCACCCACATTCCCCCCTTTAGTTCATGTGTCATAAGTTCTTTAGCTTCTACATTTCCCATACTATTCTTGCCCTCTCCCTGTCTATTTTCTACCTACCATCTATGCTACTTATTCTCTGTACCTTTACCCCCTCTCTCCCCACCTCATTCCCCTGTTGATAACCCTCCATGTGATCTCCATTTCTGTGGTTCTGTTCCTGTTCTAGTTGTTTGCTTAGTTTCTTTTAGTTTTGTTTTAGGTGTGATTGTTAATAATTGTGAGTTTGCTGTCATTTTACTATACATGCTTTTTTTTTTTTATCTTCTTAGATAAGTCCCTTTAACGTTTCATAAAATAAGGGCTTGGTGATGATGAACTCCTTTAACTTGACCTTATCTGAGAAGCACTTTATCTGCCCTTCATTCTAAATGAAAACTTTGCTGGATAGAGCAATCTGGGATGTAGGTCCTTGTCTTTCATGACTTGGAATACTTCTTTCCAGCCCCTTCTTGCCTGTAAAGTCTCTTTTGAGAAATCAGCTGACAGTCTGATGGGAGCTCCTTTGTAGGTTACTGTCCCCTTATCTCTTGCTGCTTCTAGGATTCTCTCCTTCATTTTTACCTTGGCTAATGTAATTATGATGTGCCTTGGTGTGTTCCTTCTTGGGTCCAATTTCTTTGGGACTCTCTGAGCTTCCTGGACTTCCTGGAAGTCTATTTCCTTTGCCAGAATGGGGAAGTTCTCCTTCATTATGTTTTCAAATAAGTTTTCAATATTTTGCTCTTCCTCTTCCCCTTCTGGTACCCCTATAATTCGGATGTTGGAACATTTAAAGATGTCTTGGAGGTTCCTAAGCTTCTCCTCATTTTTTTGAATTCTTATTTCTCCATTCTTTCCTGTTTCGTTGTTTCTTTCTTCCTTCTGGTCCACTCTATTGTTTTGAGTCCCAGTTTCCTTCCCACCACTATTGATTCCTGTGCATTTTCCTTCATTTCTCTTATCGTAGCCTGCATTTGTTCATCTAATTTGTGACCAAAATCAACCAATTCTGTGAGCTTCCTGATCATCAGTGTTTTGAACTGTGCATCTGATAGGTTGGCTATTTCTTGGTCACTTAAAAGGATGGGTTCTAGGGCTTTGATTAGTTCTTCTGTTTGAGCCATCTCTCTCTCTCTCTCTCTCTTTTTTTTTGGTCTGGTCATGCCTGTTACATTAGGGGGCAGTGCCTTAGGTGTTCACCAGGGTGGGGCACCCCAGTCGCTGGGTTGTGATGTTATATGTGGGGGCGAGGTCGAGAGGGAACAATGGCTGTTGCTCTGTTCTCCGTGGGACCTCAGTCCCTTCTGCTGCTTCCCCCAAGCAAACTGGGCCCCTCTGGTGCCAATTCCCACGTAGGTGGGCTTGTGCACGCTGTGGGACCCTCCAAAGACATCTCCTGTGAGGCTGGGTGTCTCTCCCTGTGCCTCAACTTCCACAGGTGTCCGCGATCAGTGTCCCAAGACTGTATTTCCCAGCACTGGGATCCTGAGTTGCGCTCACTGCCTTGCTTTACAATCGCTGCCTCACTGGGTCTGCTGGGTACCACCCCTCTGCCAGGGCCTGCCAGCTGCTGCAACCATACTCAGGGTCCACCCACTTAGGTCTTGCACTCCCCAGATGCCTTACGCACCCTCGGATGCCTTTTGTGCCCGGTCCCAACTCTGCTCTCTGCTGCGACCCATGCCCAGCTGCCCGACTCCGCCCCTCCTACCCGTCTGGATGAACAGGTCTATTTCAACTTCTTGTTGTCTGACTTCCATTGAAATCAATTTTCTGTCAGTTCTGGATGTTATTTTGTTTCTAAATTGTTGTTGTTCCTATCTTGGTTGTGCGTGGAGGTACAGTGCGTCGGCCTATGCCTCCATCTTGGCCGGAAGTCTTGCCTTTAAAGTTTTTAATGTTATTTCTTTAGTTTGAAATAACATCTTACACAAAGTTTCAAGTATAGTAAAAGGAATTATTATTTTTTACCTAAACTATTTGCTGATATGATGCCTGCCTTGCTATCCTTAAACACTTTAGTGTTTATTTTTATAGACCAGGACATTTATATATAAATCCTGAGACCCAACTCATATTTCAATGATTATTATAATTAATGTCCTTTGTAATAAGGGTCCAAAACCATTTTTTTTTTTTTAAGATTTTATTTATTCATTTTTAGAGAGGGAAGGGGGGGGAGAGAGAGAGAGAGAGAGAGAGAGAAATATCAATGTGTGGTTGCTGGGGGACATGGCCTGCAACCCAGGCATGTGCCCTGACTGGGAATGGAACCTGTGATGCCTGGTTCGCAGCCTGCACTCAATCCACTGAGCTACGCCAGCCAGGGCCCAAAACCATTTTATATTTAGTTGTACTATCTTGCTAGTCCACCTCAATCTTGAAAGGTTTCTCCTTTGCTTTTTGTTGAGTTTTATAACATTAACATTTTTGAAATTCACATTATTTTGTGAATGACCCTTTATTTGTATTCTTTTGATACTAATTCATGATTATATTCAGGCTGTTAATTTTGGGAAAAAAACTATGAATGTGAGGTTGTATTCTTTTGTTTATCTCCTGTTAGGTGACCTATGATTTTAACTTATAACTGATGGTATTATATTTGATTACCTGATAAGGTTAATTTATGCAAGACTTTTCCTTTTGTAATTAATGTTTGGGGGTGTTCTACTTTGGAACTATATATAAATATCTTGATCCTTACCTAACTTTTAACATATTATTTATATCAGTGTGAATTCATGGATTCCTATTTTGTGTGATGGATTATAATTTGTTAATATAATTGTTTATTTATTTGTTTGTAGAGAGAGGGGAAGGGAGTGACAGAGAGAGAGAAACACCAATGTAAAAAACATGGATTGATTACTTATCATATGTGCCCCAACCAGGTACTGAACTTGCAGCCCAAGCATGTGCCCTGACCAGGAATCTAACCAGTAATCTTTTACTTTGTGAGATGATGCCCAACCGACTGAGACATACTGGTAATGAATCAGTTCCTTATTTTGATGCTAAAATTACCTGTTTTGGTTATTGAGAGTTCCTCTAAGCTGGCTTTGACATGTTTTCATCATAATTTAAGCTCTTAAGCACTTTCTTCTTATTACAAGAAATTCTTGGCTTATTTTGTACTACTCCTACTTCAACCTTGGAATCAGCAATTTCTCCAAGGATCCTTGGGTCTTTTAGTGGAGAATTGTACTTAGAAACAAATATCTGAAGGCTAGGTGTGCTCATTACTTTTGAGGTGTCACAGCCTCTAGGCTATTGCAGTGAATAGAGCTAGGTAATATGTGTACACTCATATGCACATTTACATCTATATCAGTTACCATAATAACCTGTCTACTGAACACCCTAGGCTTTCACTAGTCCTCCCAAGTACAATCTAGCACCAAAAGATTTACTCTATTTCTCTCCCTTTGAGTAGTTGTAACTTTCTTCTCTGACAGTGAGACACTGGACTCTCCTTATTCTTAATGTACTTATTTATTTTATCATTTTTATGCATGTACAACCAATATTCTGTTGTTGATGATGACTCTTTTACATGATGTGGCTGTCTTCTTTATCCATCCCTGCTCTATATGGGGCCATCTGCTGTGAGGAAGCCCTTCTTATTCTGCCTATATTTGAACTCTCTGTGCTCACCCACTTGCCAAACACTTCATGCCCACCCTGCTCAACACACTCAGGCTCTAAAATCCCCTACTGGTCACCCCTTTTCCCTTCAATGAGGATGTCATCTTTGCTCTTCTAAGGCTATGACACCTCACTCTGGGCCACTGCTTCTTTCCCCTTCTTACCACTGTGCAGATGCCTATGTGGCTTGGTTCCTCTTAATGCCCTTTGGAGTGAGTTGTTTAGGTAGGTAAAAGAAGTGAAAGGTGAAAAAGGAAGAAGAGAAAAAGGAGAAAGTGGAAAACTGACAGGACACTTTTAAAAGAAATGTATTCTACACTGCTGTCATGCATATCCTCCTTGTTGACATCTGACATGTTGTGCCAATTTTATGTGAAATGTAACTTGAAGATTTTCTGCACATTATTTGTTAGATACTATGCATTGAATTTTAGAGTTGCATAGTTTCCTCTAAAAACAGCTGAAAAACATTACACTGAGAAATACACATGTTTTGTAAAGTTTGAGTATTAAACACCAACTGGCATTCTATTAGGAATTATTAACTAGGGAGATATTCTGCAGCTATTAAAATAATAATACTCTTTGATCAAATGGAACTTTATTTTAAATATATTAAGATGGGTAAATATTAGGAAATCTATTGATTAATCACCATGTTAGTATATTTTAAGAGAAAATTCATGTCATTTTAGATGATGGAAAGAAGTTTGAGAAAATCTGTTGACATGAGTCAATTTTTTAAATAGAAATATATTGATCTCACACCAAAAACCAGATTCATAATTATTGGTCAAATACTCAAAAAATACTTTTCTAACATCAGGAATAAGCCAAATATTTTCACTAATTCCCATATTATTAAATGCTCCCCCCACTCAGACAATAAGAATGCAAATAGACAAGAAAAAGAAGCAAAATATATACAAGTAAAAATCTAGCATGAGAATGTAATTATCTATAGAAGTTATAATTGTTTACTTGAAAATTCAAAGTAATTAGCCAGAAAAGACTATAAATAAAAATTTAATAAAGTGTCATAATATAAAATTAATATACTAGAATCTGTTGTCTCCCTATAGAAAAACAGAGATAATAAGAAAAATAATTATGGTTAAAAAGATATAATTTATAATAGCAACAACAAAAATAACAAAATTATAGTGATAAATTTAACATGAAAAATTCAAGAAGAAAAATATGTAAACATTACTGACAGATGCAAAGATAATTCAAATATATGAGAAGGCTTACCTTTTACACAAGAAAACTGTCTCATAAAGATGTAATTTTCTCCTAAATTCATATATGAATAAAATATTATAATCCCTCCAAAATATCAACAGGCCTTATTTTGAGACCTAACAAAGGTGATTCTAAAACTTATAAAAAAATAAGAAAAAATACAAAAAATCCTAAAAAGAAAAGTCACAAGGAAACAATTTTGAAACTTTTATAATTAAGACAAGATGGTACTTATGTATGAATAGACAGATCAATGGAATAGAAAAGGAATTCCAGAAATAGATCCAATGTATGCAAATTTATTGTATTTTAAAGATGAATTGCATCTAACAAAGGAGAAAACATGTTAATTTAGTAAATTGTTTTAGGACCATTAATAACCTTGTAGAAAAATGTAATTTCCCCTCTCTTATACCTAAAAAAATTCTAGTTAAATTAAACATTAAAATATAAAAATGAAATTATGAAATTTATAGAAGACAATATGAAAAGTCATATTTACACTATGTGACTGGAGTAGCTTTCTTAAATATAACACAAAATCGTGGAGCTACTAAAATCAAAGAGTGATAAACTGGATTTCCTAAAAATTTAAAAAGCAAGCTAAACAACAGAAAATAAAGTCAAAAGACAATTGATCACCTGAGATATTCCCTATACAGGTACAAAATGTGAATTCTTATAATTTATAATGAGTACATGCAAATGAAGAGAGAATGACTAACAGTGATATTCCATACAAGCTGCAAATGTTAGGCACTGTCATTCCAAGGGAGCCAGTCATATAAAAGTAAACCCCACACACTTACTAATGGTAGTCCCAACCCACAGCCCAATGGAAATATGGTTAAAGTACATAAAATACTAATAGAAAACAAATAACTCTTGGCTTTTAAACATATATCCTAAATGATGCCCATACAAAGACATTCATTACAACATTGGTCTGTAATAGCACAGGATGGGAATAAACCTAAATATCTATCAATAGGGAGTGATCAAAAAAGTAATTGTAATACTATAGCTATTAAATGGAACACTATGTTGTCACTAAAAAGAATAAGGCAACTCTGTCCATATTATTATGAAATAATTTTTTCTTTCACTTTCTCTTCCTATTTCCTATTTATAGGTAGGTGAAAGATGATTTAGAATAGGGAAGTCATCATTCATGTGTGTGTTTCTATCATTGTAATTCCACATGCAAGCCTGTGCATTGAATGTTTACAGCAGACTATACTAAAAATTAGAAACACCAGTCACCTCTAGGAAAGTTGACTGAGTGACTGAGACAGTAATAGGAGAGATACTTATATCTATTTCATGATATACATTTTTGTTCCTATTACTTTTTTCTTCATGTATATTCACATAATGGAAACACAAACAACAGAGCTCTGCTTGTGATGTCATCTATTTTAATTGCATAATTTAGACATAAATATATGCAATGGGTAGCTGTTGAGTACATATGTGAATCTGTTGGTAGGTATATTTATCAAGAATGATCAAAGAAAAGCAGCAATATACTACAGAAAATCTATCTAAACCCAAATGCAACAACTTATATACAATAAAGGATGACTTGTAAATATTTTCAGTCCCT
Organism: Tonatia bakeri; assembly: GCA_004024845.1. Taxonomy (NCBI): domain Eukaryota; kingdom Metazoa; phylum Chordata; class Mammalia; order Chiroptera; family Phyllostomidae; genus Tonatia; species Tonatia bakeri. Next base: position 200,278 of record PVIA01001238.1, read on the forward strand.
ATTAGAAATTAGCATGTAGTGAGTTAAGTAACAGAATTGATTAGCATATACATTTGAACAAAAGCAACCAGATATGCTGTAAATCACAACTGACTGGGAGAATCCCAGAAAATAGACTGAGATTATGCTATTCTCCCTGTTTCCTCCTCTGTGCACTCAGAACTTCTATTAGAGAACATACTTTTTACTTTGTTTCTACCAGAATTAGTTTTTGTGGATGTACCCTGTACTCCCCTACTTACCAGCTATGTGAACTTAATGAGTTTTGTCAACCTCCTTAAGTCGCAGTTTCTCCACATATAAAATAGTGATGATAATAGGCCTATCTCTTGAGTAAATGCATGTAAAATGTAGTAGGCTTATGTAAAGTATAGTAAACATGATAATAAACTCTCTATATGTTTTCTTTTCCACTTTCCTTTCTGTCTGTCTGTCTTTCACCTCTATGTTGCTCAAAGTTTCCTATATTCCTTCCTCCTTTCCTGCCTTTATTTTTGCTTCATTTATTTTCCTTTTGTAAATATATTTATCTCTCTCCTGTATTATCCAAAAATATTTTGAGGTATTCCACAAATTGCACAGTATAGCAATTATAGAAAATTGTATTCTCTGCCATCTCCTATAATACGTTTCTTGTGGGTAGGTTTCTTGTGTGAAGGTATTCACTGACTATTGTCCTGAGACCTATGGTTACACTGTTCTGTTACTTGAGTCAGCCTTAATGACACACTCTGGCCCTCTGGCCATTCTGTTCTGGCTTCTTTCTTTAGTAACAGTTAGTTCTTTGACAGTTTTGTCCACCAATGGACATCAGTCTGACCACTGAGCTGCCATCCCGGTTCTCACTTATGTTTCACAGCTGAATCTTCTTGTATTTAACTAAAGCAAATTCACACAAAAAGGGTCATTAGTGGTTGATGAGAAACACATACTGCAGAGACATGTTAATACTTAACAAAAGTAAGTCATGCTCTAATTCCCCATGTTACTCCACAAAGTAATTGCTTTGTAGAATAATCAGTTGTATCCATCAACACTTTCCCTACCCATCTTTTGACACAGGTGGACCCCAATAACTTTTTCAAAGACTTTGCTTATCCAATAATTGTATGTCCATGATGGCAACACTTCCTCCCTTCCTTCTGAAGTCTGGCTTGTCTGTTCATCTGACCTCAGACCAGGTACATAATTTATCATCACTCATGTATCAGTATTTGCTTACCAAGGTAAGGATGGCCAAACGACTCAGTTTATATTTAAGTTTCTCTAGAAACCTGATTTCTCTAGAAGTATCAGTTTATGGAAATAGCTGATCTGTGTGATTTCTGCAGAAGAACTCAGAGGATGCAAAGATGGGGAGCAAAGGAAGTGTAGCAGTGCTTGAGAGGAGAGAGAAGCTGCCTAACTAGACCTTCATGGGGAGGAATGCAGGCTCATGCCTTCTGGGGGCAGGAATACAGTGAGGGCCCTTTGACTGAGAGGTTGAAAAAACCAGGGGCAATGAGAAATTTATAGTTTCCCCACTCTAGTGATGAGATACAGAAAATATTAAAATATGAAAATGGTTTTATTTTCAGACAGAATATATATAGCTGAATTTTTCTAAGTTAGAGAAACATAAAACAGATCACATTTCATACATCATTTTTATCTTTTTTATTTAAAACCAAATAATATGGGGCTAAAAATTAATTGGAAGTATAAACTTATTATGATGAAAATCATGTAATAAATTTCCAGACCAAATATTAAAAATAAACTGGATTATTTGCTATTAAAAATTTTTCCAGTTCATTTATTACAGAGAATAATGAGTTTTAAAGAAATAGAAATAGTTCCTCTAAGAGTGGCAAGAATTCAAGGATGTTGAAAACAATACCTGGTTAATACTTTTAATTTCTGTTCTTAGAGTTCATCATTGCGTGAGCCCATGATTAGGTGAGTAGATGTATAATCACATCTTCAAACTTGTTAACTGGTTGCAGTGTTTTCTTTATCATGATTCTGAGTAGTGTTTATTTCTAAATAGTTTTGCTATTAATATTTTGATAATATATTATTGATGCTTTAATACTAGATTAACAGTAAGTTAATAGTAAATAATTTAATATGTCTTGAGTCCAAGACATTAAGCCACAACCTAACAAATTATAGCATATATTTATTTGCTTATTCTTCTTTGCTATGTTTAGTGCTCTGACATAATGTCTGTCAGAAACATGTCCAATCTTTTATGATGTTTAGATGGTTTTACTTGTCCAAACTGCTATACTTTTTAGAAATCTCTGGAAAGGCTGCTCTTTCTCTGAGAGCAATATCCACTCAGATCACACTTCCCCTGCCAGCTTCTTGTCTGACTCCCAACTGTCACACTCTTGACGTGCTCTGACAGGCTACCTGCTGGCTCTCTAAAAAACAGAGCAACATTCTATCATATTTAACATTTAAACTATCCATGAGCATATTTTTATTTTTTTGTGTGTATTAAAGGCATGTCCAACTATACCAGCACCTGATTTAAAAAGCATTCCATTAATATAGTTAGATATGTCCATTGCCAGGCCCTTCTCCCAGCAATCTCAACAATAGGTGATTTTACACCATAACTTGTGTAATAAAATGTGCCACCTTATTCCACAGAACTTGCTAAATTATACCCCCAAGTAATTGTGTTCTTAACTGTATATGTACCACTTCTCAAATTGCCTTTCTTAAAATTGTTACCCTGCTACCACAGGAAAAATCTGTCCCATCCCCCCTTCCTCTCTTCTTTGTTTGACAATGACAGCTAGAAGGGTGTGCAGCATAATAAAATAAATCCCAGTTTTCTAATCATGGATTTTCCACTTATTAGTGATATAGGTCACATAACCTTCAGTTTTCCCATCTGAAGTTTGGGACTAATTATATGTATATATGGGTGCATTTGCACAGATTTAATGTTAATATATCGGTAGATTTGATTGGTGTACAGTATAGTTGTGACAATTACTGGGGCAAGGAAATCCATGGATTTTTTAAAAAGTAAATTTAGCATAAGCAAAGGATTAGGGAGAACAGTCAGGATGTGACTTCCATTGTCCATAAGAGACAGATGAGCCCCAAATCAAGGTCTGTTTGGGCTGTTATAACAAAAAAATACTATAAACTGAATGGCACATAAACAACAGACTTCTCCTCCTCCCCAATTCTGAAAGCTGGGAAGTCCAAGATTAAGGTTCCAGGATATTTAGTGTCTGGTGGAAGCCTACTTCCCAGTTTATAGACTATATTTTTTGCTGTGTCCTCACATGGTGGGAGGGCTGAGGGAGCTCTTTGGGGTCTCTTTCATAAGGCCACTAATTCCATTCATACAGGCTCCGTTCCCATGACCTAGTCACCTCCCAAAGACCTTACCCCTAAACAACATCACATTGGGCATTAGGGTTTAATATATGAATTTTGGGGAACACAAACATTCAGACCATAGTTGAACCTTAACTAAGGCAGGGGCAATAAAAGATAGAGTATAGGATTGATATGAGATGGCCTAAGGTTATGACTTAAAAGTACTTTGTTAATTGGTTGAGCATCCTGAAGAAGTGGAAGTGGATAAATAAAATATCTGATTAAAATTGGATATATGGCTCTAAATCTTAGAAGAGATTTCTGGAAGGGAAAGGTATGGGAATCAATGGGACCACCAAGGAGAACACATCAAGTGGAACAAGCAAATTTGTAATTGTTGAACTCACAAGTTTTTAATTTCATGTTTCAAGCACCAGCGACCAAGATTTAAAAGAAAAATTACATTGTCCATTTAGTTTGTTTTTCTGTAATGAGTCGTACTCCCAGATATCACAAAACTGTGGTACATTTACATGGTGGACTACTATGCAGCAGAAAAAAAAGGAGCTCCTACCCTTTGCGACAGCATGGATGGAATTGGAAAGCATTAAGTACTAATTTTTATCGAAGAGATTTATTAGTTTCCAATTCTACTTTTCTATGTGGATTCCCTCAAATGAGATCATTTTCATGCTTTTATTGCAACATTTCAATGGAATGGTGATTTTTGAATTTTTCTTATATAATGACATAGTTACATGAAGTAAAGTCAGAATTAATAATAAATTAGAAAATATAAACGTGTGTCTTCAAGTCCTCTCCCTTCTTCAATCTTCATTAATAAGTACCTGATCAGTATTTTATCTATTTTTTCCAAGGTATTTTAATGAGCAACTAGCCACTTAAGTATTTTACCTATTTCCACTTTTATCTAAAACTAAGGACCCAGTTTAGAAAGGTGTAGCTCTCCCCAAATACTTCACAGGACTCATTGTCTAGAAAATAAGAGTACTCCCATCTCCCATGAATGGTGTGAATTAAGAGTATTTCTGAGGTCAAGGATTTAAAGGGAAATCTGTAAAACTTTGTTGGTATATATTAATTATGATGCTTGGGTACCTAGAACATTTTCACCCCATGGAGAGAGTTTTGCCAGATGTGAAGTTAGAGTGAACAGAATCCACAAGACCACCCTTACTTCTGTCAGCAATTGTAAGTTTGGGGAGTTCCCCAAACCATGCTGTTTCAGTAGTTCACTAGAAAGATTTATAGAATTCACTGAGGCTGTTATTATACTCGAAGTTACAATTTATTACAGAGAAAAAGTACAGTTTAAAATCACCCAGGGGAAGAGTTGCATAAAACAGAGTCCAGGATACAACCAAACACAGAGCTTCCAGTCACCATCTCCCTGTGCAGTCAGGGCACTTACTTCACAGCACCAAAGTGTAACAATATTTCACTTAGCATAATATTCTCCAGTCCCATCTATGCTATTGCAAAGGGTATGAGTTCCCTCTTTCTTTCTGCTGCATAGTATTCCATTGGGAAGAACTGTAACTGAACAATAAAAAACGGAAAAAAAAATGCCACAATATACTTGGAGTATTGAAGCCAGATACTCCAAAGCTTACTTGAGCCTTGGTGTCTCGTGTTGTTAGGGCTCCATCATGTAAGAATGGTTGACTGCCCTCCTGTTTGCAGCCCCTCAGGAGTTTAGCTGTGTCACCCAAGACACCAACACCACTTTACATTGTGAACATGGCTCCAATGCTTCACCCTAATCACATTGTTATCATCTTGCTGGCTTGCCAGGGTCCCCAGGCAAACATAGACCCTCTTACCTGGGATGACATTCCAAATGTTTAGAGATTACCTCCCAGAAACTGAGGGCAAAAGATTAAATTCTTCATTGCATATTCTTCTTGGGTTTTGTTGGTGACTCCTTCCCTCTTCTGTGTGGAGAGTTGAATATTCCTGTGTCTTGTACTCTGACTGCTGAGGTAGGAAATGCAACTGAAGCTGGGTCAGTCAGAAGCCTCCCTGGAATCTTTCCTTTGGACGAGGGGATATAGTTTATAATGTCTTTCACTTACCTTCTTGTCATGTGGAGAAAAATATGGGTGCAGAAGGAGAGAATCAGAAAAAGAAACAGAGGGCTAGAGAACAAGGGAGACATAGACATGGAGATGGAAATAGAAGTAAAATTGGAACACCATTTGAAGTTCTGTCTGAATCAGTGTGTGGCTACCTCTGGATCAGCTGGTGACACCCCTGAATTGCCTTTTAGTATATATGATTAAATTTCATTGTTTGCTCCAAATATTTTGAGATAGTTTCTCATTTAAAGCACAAAGTCCTATAACTAACACATGGGTCCAAAGTATAAACATTGGCTGTTGTTGGGAAGTAATTTGAATGGGAGAACCTGCTGATAAGTGAAGCCCTTCGGTCTAGATGAAGGGACAAACTATTCTATTCTTCTAATGACCTAATCACAGCATTAATCCCTACGGTCTGAGACTCTTTATAAAGCCTAACTCCCTGGTATTTGCATTTCTTCACAAATGACACTACCTGTGCACTTACTGTTTCTTTAATAAGGCCTTAGAGGAGATCGTCTATCAAAGTTTCCTTTATATTATATACATATCTGCATATATCTAATTTGCCTTTAGACTCTCCTAGAACAACCCTTTCATTAAAAGGTAACTCATGAGAGAAGAAGTTGTTAAAACAGATTTTGGAAACAGAAGTGAAGCTTTAAATAACAATGCGTAATATAAAATGTGTTAAAAGTTAGCAATGGTTCTGAAGTAGAATCCATGACTTTCTGGCATTTAGGTCTTTAAAACATAGATGTAACCTGTGTTTTAGTTTTTATCTATGCATGCAGGCCAGGAATGCCTGTTTCAGAAGTATAACAACACATAGGCAGGGCATAGACCTGATGAGGCTCCTAGGAGTTTGTGCTCTTTCTAACATGTGAACCCTCTCTCACACGTGTAGTATGACAGAAGTTCTTTGGGTCAGTGCACATACACACACACATCTCCACACGGAACTCTGATACTTAAGCCTCAAGGTCTGGATTCAGAAGTATGTAACAGTGTTCTTGTATAGTTGGTGATGAATATGCATCATCATGTGCTCTTCTCATAAAACTAACAAAAAGAATGTCCAAATGGGCATTAAGCATAGAATGAACAAACTGTAATATGGACATATAATGCAATACAATATGGCAATAAACATGATGAATTATGGATACATACAAGAGTGAATCATAAGACATACTATCAAAGAAACCAGACAGAGTATAACACATACTTTATTATTCCATTTATATAAACTTCACAAAACAGATAAATTTAAACCATAGTATTTAGGAGTTGTACAATTAGATAGTAAAACTATTTGATACTCAGAAATTAAATTTTATAAAATTCAACATACTGGTACTGCTAGGGAGAATGGAAGGGATTGTGTTTGAGAGGGAACACAAAGAGGGCCCTGGAGTCCCGTTAATATTTAATTTCTCAACTTGAGTAAAAGTTAAACAGGTGTTTATTTTTCAGTTCATTACATTATACTTTATGCACTTTTCTGTATGTAACATTCCAGATAAAAGAGGTTTAAAAATGACTATTAGTAATATGGTCCCTGGTGCAGAAAAAGGAAGGGGAATAGAACAGAAGACTGCTGCTCTTTATCCCATGCAGGGTGAGCCCTGGATTTTGCTTCCACTGAAATGATCTCAGGATGAGAGTGGTCTCAGAGGGGAAGAGAGAGGAGAGTGGTTCTTGCAGAGAAGGGAGAACTGTGGGTTCTTTCCTGGATCCTACTTTTAATCTCCATAGGAAAGCACACTGGGTCTCTACCCAGTACCACTGTCTCACAGCAGTGTAGGCCCATTATCTACTCTATATCCAAGGGCTCTGCTCTGTCTGCCCACTGTCCTACCTCCAATTCTGTGTGCACAAAAACCAGACAGAACAGGGCTCTGTTAAACCTCCTCAGCCAGCACTTTGACCTCTCTTGGAAGAATGTTCCTGTCAGAAAGGCCCCACCTTCCCTACTGCATCAAAGAAGGTACACCTCCCTTGGCTTCAGTGTAGGCTGGGGCAAATCCTTGCAGCTTGAGCCCTATATTACGGGCATTTTTTCTTTTTATCCTCTCAACAGTACTTCTCTCCCCAGAGAGAAAAGAAAAAAAATAATAATTCCTGCTGTGGCTATTGGAAGTCATCAGCAAACTCCCTGCACTGGGCCCTTCTGTTCTAAAATTTGGCTAGCAATTTCCCTAGCAACAGAATTAATAACTACCACCAGAATTTGATGGGGTGATAACCAGTTTCACTGAAATGATAATGTGATCTTTCTTTGCACAAATTTATGATCAAGAAAATCTAAGACTGTTTTGGAGTGAGGGAATGTGTGGTATAAATGCTTATGATTTTATAAGTTTTCAAGCTTCATTTCTGGGTACTTCTTTAAATTATTCTGTAATGATCTATTGAAGAAATACCTTACTCAGGGGTGTCAAACTCATTTTCACTGGGGGCCACACCAGCCTTGCAATTGCCTTCAAAGGGCCAAATGTAATTTTAGGACTGTATAAATTAACTACTCCTTAACAGTTGAGCAAGAGCTCATCATGGCCTCTGGGTGGAAACAAGGTGCCGGGCCAGATAAAACAATGTGGAGGGCCGGATTTGGCTTGCAGGTCTTGTGTTTGCTACCTGTGCCTTACATGGTAAAAATAATATTGATATCTCTGGGGATGAAAAGATGAATGGGTAAAAACTTCCTTTCTCTAAAGAAATATACATTGGGTAGGGGTGGACAAGATAGAGAAAACAAAAACAAAAATAGAACGTGAAAGGCATTGAAAGAAACTTCTCAGAGAATTGAAAGGAGGCAAAGATGGTATTAATTTAGAGAAAACTAATTCAGGGAGGAAAAGGCTTCTGGTGTGGACAGTAGGGGACCGGTTTGTTTCAGTCTGGCAAATGTGACTCAGCTCTGTGCGGAAAACCTACAGAAGCAAAGTGGTGGGCCGGAGCCAGACCTTCAAACTGAGTTTTCCCGTGGAAATCAGGCCTAGGAAATGCATACTGTTATGACTTGCTCTTGCTAAAACTCCATCACCCTGGTCTAAAACAACAAATGTGTATTGTCTATCTTCAATGTAATTTCCAAAGCCTATGTGAATTCTCCCAAGGACAGAGCTAATTAGCTCATCACCATTCCCCTTTGCAAGCCATTTTCATTTCCTTGATTGTACCTAAAATGTAGACAATAATATTCTGTGTAATAATACATCTTTCTCTGATGTAAGACCCAAGAAAAACAATAAAAGCCTGTCTAGGCAAGGGTCGGAGTGCTCTCCTCTGGAGGGAGTGGCCAAGACATTCATAGGCACTCTCCCTTTGAGAGAGTAGCCATGTTGTCCCCTTTTTCTCCACAGGATTGCTGTCACCAGTCACAACAGGCGGACTCTGCTGACTGGAGTCTGCTGCAGTGGACTTGAAGAAAAATTGATTTATTGATCAGCAGAGAAGTTCCCATGTAGAAGGGACAGTACAAGTAAGGGTAGAAAAGCAAGAGATAATGGGTAAGGTCCAGGGTGTCTGGAGTGTAGTGTATGTGCCAGAAAGCCTTGGGTAATGATAGCAAAAGTTCTGGGACAAGATCATGAAGTGTATTGAATGTCTAGCTTAAGAGCATGGTCTTATGTTGGAATGCAACACAGGTTCACTGAAGTTTGGGGACAGGAGATGGTGAATATTAAACCTATATATGTACTGTATGGATATGACTTATTTCTTCTTTCTATGTATATGGGATGTGATAGTTGTGGTAGCCTTTCTTCTTTTGTTTAATTATATATATTTTATCACCCTATTTTTTTCAATCCTTTTTTTAAAGGAAACAAAATATATGCAGTCCTATTCCTATGCTACTACAGATTGGCCACCAATAGAAAAACATCTAGCATCCCTTCAGACTCTTGACTTGGGAAAAATCTGCCCCTGGCTCCTCGAAAAAGTAGTTGGTTCCAGAGCTGAGGCAGGGAAAATCCAAGATAGTTATGGAAAATCCAATAGTTATAGAATTAATGAAATGTAATCCATATACCTCTGGATTCAGAATTCTGGAACTTGGCTATTTTGGAAGATGATAGTGTGTTGGGGACCACTTTGTGTGGTATCAGAAACTGTAGCTCCATGCGAGCAAGGCCTTGCCTGTAAATCTCCTAATCTCATACACCATGCCTAAATGACCCTCTGATGTCAGCATACCTAACAGACCCTGACCTGAGGCAGACCTCTGTGTTTCCTCATTGTTATCTATGGATAATATCTGTTTTCTGTAACTATGGCCTTCGGACATTGATTGATGAGCTTTGCATGTATACTGTATGTCCCTACACACACTGATGCCAATGAAAGCCATTTTGGAGAAAGGCTTGGGGCATTCTCTATTAGAAGGAATTGTCACCCCCTTTTCCACTAGAACAGATTGTGTCTGGGATGACTTGTTTCATCCTCGATTGGAAGAACTCTGTGGAACGGGGCTTCCCACAATAGCGTGTTTTAGATTTTTGCTTATCATAATTTTTCTCCTTACTTTACCTAGAATTCTATTTCATTTAGTTAAAAAACCCCTTTGTTTTGAATTAATTTAGATTTATACAAAAGGAGTACAGAGAGTTCATATTTACTCTTCATTCAACTTCTCCAAGGTTGACATACTGTATAACCTAAACACAATTATCAAAATATTTTCTAAATTTTATACTTTATTTGATTTTCACCAGTTTTTCAATTAATGTCCTTTTTTTTATGTCTCAGGATTTAATCTAGGATCCTTAGTGCATTTATTGGTCACATCTATTTAGTTTGCTTTGGTACCTGACAGTTCCTCATTCTTTCCTCGACTTCCATGAACTTCAGAGTTTTGAAGAGTAGTGTTCAGGTATTTCATACAATGTTTCTCATTTGGATTTGTCTTATTTTTTCATAATTAAGTCTAGATTATACGTTTTTAGGTTTGCATTTACAGGTGATGTAGCTTTCTTAGTGCAAGTTAACAGGGGTTCCATAATGTTGATAGGATTTATCACTGGTTGTGTTAACCTTGATAACTTGGTTATGTTGTAGTCTTCAAGGTTTCTCTGTTGTAAACATTAATTGTCCTTATTAACTAGTGAGTATTTGTAGGAAATGCTTTGAGGCTAGGCAAATATCTTTCTTCTTCTTTTAAGCATATTTTATTAATTATGCTGTTATAGTTGTCCCAATATTTTTTCTCCTTTTTATCCCCCTTCACCTTATACCCCTCCCACCCTCCAGCATTCTGCCCCTCTTAGTTTATGTCCATGGGTTGTACATATAAGTTCTTTGGCTTCTGTGTTTCCTATACTATTCCTAACCTCCCCCTGTCTATTTTGTACCTACCATTTATGCTTCTTATTCCCTTGTACCTTTTCCCCCATTCTGCCCCTACCCCATCCCCATTGATAACCCTCCAAGTGATCTCCATTTCTGGGGTTCTGTTCCTGTTCTAGTTGTTGGCTTAGTTTAAGTTTTTCTTTTTTAGGTTCAGTTGTTGATAGTTGAGTTTGTTGTCATTGTATTATTTATAATTTTTGATCTTTTATTTCTCAGATAAGTCCCTTTAACATTTCATATAATAGGGGTTTTGTGATGATGAACTACTTTAACTTGACCTTATCTGAGAAGCACTTTATCTGCCTTTCCATTCTAAATGATAGTTTTGCTGGAGAGAATAATCTTGGATGTAGGTCCTTACATTTCATGACTTTGAATACTTCTTTCCATCTCCTTCTTGCCTGCAAGGTTTCCTTTGAGAAATCTACTGATTGTCTTATGGGCACTCCTTTGTAGGTAACTGTCTCCTTTTCTCTTGCTGCTTTTAAGATTCTCTCTTTATCTTTAATCTTGGGTAACTTAATTATGATGTGCTTTGGTGTGTTCCTCCTTGGGTCCAGTTTCTTTGGGACTCTATGGGCTTCCTGAACTTCCTGGAACTCTATTTCCTTCAACAGATTAGGGAAGTTTTCCTTCATTATTTATTTAAGTAGGTTTTCCATTTCTTGCTCTTGCTCTTCTCCTTCTGGCACCCCTATGATTTGGATGCTGGAGTGCTTAAAGTTGTCCCAGAGGTTCCTAAGCCTCTCCTTGTTTTTTTTTTTTTTTTTTTCGAATTGTTGTTTCTTCATTCTGTTCAGGTTGAATGTTTATTTCTTCATTTTGTTCCAAATCATTGATTTGTGTCCTGGTTTCCTTCCCTTCACTGTTGGTTCCCTATACAATTTCCTTTATTTCATTTTGTATAGCCTTCATTTCTTCCTTCATTTTGTGACTGAACTCAATAATTTATTTGAGCATCCTGATTACCACTCTTTTGAAGTATGCATCTGACAGGTTGTCTATCTCCTCATTGCTTAGTTCTTTTCTGGAGTTTTGATCTGCTCTTTCATTTGAGTCATATTTCTTTGTCTCAGCACACTTGTTACATAGTAAGAGGCAGAGTGCTAGGTATTCACCAGGGCAGGGCAATACATGTTTTGCTGTGTTCTGGTGCTATCTGTGGAGTAGGGGTCATGGAGGGAACAATGCTGAACACTAGCTCCACTCTAGCCCCACTTTCCATCACTTGCCTTGCCTTCCACAAGGAGATTGTGCCCTTTGAGGTGCTGGTTTGTAGGTGGGTGGGTTTGTGTACATTCAAGGATCCCATGGGCCTCTCCAGTGAATTCTCCTGTGAGACCGGGGGTTTCTCCTGCCTTTGCAACCCACAAAGGACTTTAGAGTCAGAGGTTTTGAGTCTTTAGGTTCCTGGTCAGCTAGTCCCTACCTTGCCTGCACAGTCCACCACTTTGCCTACTCATCTTCTCCACTCTGCTTCCTGTCTCTGCCCCTCCTACCAGTCTGGATGAATGTTTCTTTAACTCCTTCATTTTTGGAGTTCCATGTAGTTTGATTTTCTGGCAATCATGGTTGGTTTTTGTTTTTAAATTGGTTGTTATCCTTCTTTTGGTTGTGTGAGGAAGTGAAGTGTTTCTATCTATACTTGGCCAGAACTCAAATATCTTTCTTCTTAAACTTTCATTAGTAGATAATGTTGTTCTAATGGTAACATTCCATTTCCAATTCTTTCTATATTAATAATTGGAATGCTTCTGTAAGGAAGAGCTTCTCCTACTCCGCCTTAATTTATTATATCCATCATTTATTTATGTCAATGAGGACTCATGGATATTTAATATTTTACTATAATCCAATACCATTTTTTTCCTCAAATGTTTTCTCTTTTTGGCTCAAGTCCTCTTACATGTTGGCTCCTGTGTTCTTTGCATATATTTTCATTCTCTCCCTTCTTTTTTGAGCACTTCTTTATTTTCTAGACTTTTAGGTGCTTCAGGCTTATATTTGATATTCCTCGATCTAGAATCAATCACTTCTCTAATAAACCTGATTCTTTTTATTGGAAAACAGTATTTATAAGCCAAGATTTAGATGCTACATGTGCATATTTCTATTGAGGTATTACTTTTTTGTGCAGTCAGAGTTAAGAAATGTCTGTATGTCTACCAAGCCATGTAGAGATACACATATATGTTTATTTATGTGTCAATTTACCTGGCTACATATTAAAAATACAACTCCCTCAAACAAAAAAACAATGGCAACAATAATAAAAAAATACTCCATGAGTTCACACTGATACCTCTAATTCTAATATAATAACCCAATGTTCAAACTAACATTCACCTTTACTTATTTGTATCTTTTTCCAATGGCAAGAAACCTGGCTGTCAATATCTATAATATACTTAGCTACTGTTTAACATAGTATACAAAGAAAGTAGTTTCAGAATTACTAACTCATACCACTGTGAAAAATGTTACCACAGTGTTTGTATACTGTTCTTTCTTACCTTTAGCATTATAATATTCAGTAAAAAGAGTGACTTTCAGTCACTTGGGTTAACTCATTTCTTCCCAACCCCTTCAGTGTGGTTGTGTCATTTAACTGAATTACAGTTAGCTGCATTTGTCACAGTCTGCATTCCATCTGTAATTCTTCTCACAGCCTGGTAATATTTTAAAATTCGTATGCAGTAAAATTCACCCTTTTTGATATATAGTTCTATAGTTTTTGAAAAATGCAGTGAATACAAAAGAGAGCAGCTCTGTCACCCAAAAAGATTCCTTTGGCTGCCACTTTTTAGTCAAATCATTCCCCTCACAACCCATAACCACAGTTATCTAGGTCTCAATAGTTTTTACCTTTTCCAAAGTTTTGTATAAATAGGACCATACAATATGCAGACTTACTCACTTGTTGAAGGACATCAGGGTTGTGATTATGGATAAAGTTGCTATAAATATTCATATATATGATTTTTATGAAAATAAGTTTTTATTTTATTTGAGTAAATGCCTAGGAGTATGATTGCTAGGTTGCATGGCAACTATATGTTTAATTTGTAAACTAAATAAATAAACCAAACTATTTTTAAAGTGGCTATACCATTTTGCATTTGTAAAAGTAATGAATGATAATTCCATTTTTTTGTGCATCCTGAATGACACTTATTGTGTGTTGTTTTTAAATATGCTCATTGTAAGAGGGAAGATGGCAGCATGGTAGAAGGGAGCAGATTCCACTTTCTCCTACACACAGGAGAAAAACCTAGCCGATCTATGGAGGAACAGATCAAGCACCCCACAGTACCACAGCATATATGAAAATAGGAGGTCAAAAATCGTAGTAGACATTGAAAAACCAGATGGTGAGGAGAGTGCTTCAGGATAAAAAGGGCCCAGGGATCAGTGTGGAGACCAGGGAGGCACAGCCCCAGGCCTGGCACTCGCTGGGTCTCCCACAGGGCTCTTGGGAGAGAGCTGGGTCTGCTGCTTCCTCACCAGTCAAACAAGGATTTAGCAGCACCGGGGGAAGCCTGGTTGCTCAAAGGTGCAGAGAGGGGAGTGAGGACTGAGTGGCAAACACACAGGGGCTGTGAGCACCTATGCATAGCCCTGGGAAGAGTGCACACCTGAGTCCATGTGACCAAGGATGGCCTGGCTGTGTGCCCGCAACCTGGGGAGAGTGTGCCCTGTGGAAGACCCAGAGACAACACCCGTAAACCCAAGGAGAGCATGCTTAGGAGGGTCGTGATCCCACATCCAGGGCCCTGTGGAGAGGCGCCAGACTGGCTCTGAGGAGAGTGCGTGGCTAGCCCTAGGGAGAATATGCGCGAGGCTGACTGAGTCCTGAACAGGAGGGAAGAAAAGTGAAACCAATCGCCCCTCAGCCTGCTGCAGCCAGCAAGACCAGAAAAACTGCTTTGGCTAGTTTGAAACCAAGAGGGTTTTTTTTTTTTTTTTCTTGTTTGTTTGATTATGTTTTTTTAAGTATTTTTTTATTTTTATTATTTTTATATCTCTCAGTTCCTTTTGCTTCTCTTTCCTTCTTTCTAGTTTCATTCCTTCCTCCTTTCTTTCCAACTTTATCTATTCTTCCTTCCTTCCTCTGCTTTTTTCTTCTTATTTTCCTTTTTCTTTTTAAATATCCACAAGTGAGAAAAAAAATCCTGGAACTGTGAAAAGACCAGAGTTGGACCCAAAGAGGGGGCATCACAACAGCTGAGGCAGCAAGACAAATTTCACTTTGCTATTACAGAGAATCTGCAAGTTATGGCATATTATTATTTTTTTCATTATTCTTACATCTTTTATTTTAATAGTTTTGTATTCCTCTTCTTTCTGCATATTCTTCTTCGCTTGGCTGCTTATATTGTATCATTTGACAGGTTTCCCCTGTTATCTCATTCATAGTATATTGCTAATTTACTGTCCTTCACTTCATCTGTGTTCCATTAGTACACTATTCAAGGTTCTATACTCCCTATTCTTGTTATCTGATCTCATAGATTCTGTCATATGATTTTTGCTCTAATACTACTGTAAATAATAACTATTCTGTACAATTGTAAATACCATACAACTCCCCCCACCCCCAGGTCTTAACCCACTTCACAGTTTACTGAAATCTATTACTGTAGTGGTTAACTCTATTCTCTCACACATGGCACCTATTTACTATCCTTTACTCTCACCTTACCTCAGAATCTGACCTCCCACAACCTCACTGCTTTCTAGATCCAACTCACAACCCTTCCCTCCCCCAAAAGAGTCTTATTTTCTTTCCATCCTCTCTAAAAAGTGGCTAGTTGGATGGAAGATCACAGTTCACACTATACATAGCCAAAGGATCTCCTATCTCTTTTCTACTGGCTGCTACTGTAAATATCATAGAATACTCTCCTGCTGTCTTAAACCATTTTTCCTTGTGCCTCCGAATGATCACAGAAAAGAGTAGGTGGAAGCTGTGAACACCAGGATACCTGAAAAAGACTGCATCACTGAATCTCACAGGTATTCTATTACAGAAGTTCACACCATAAACCCAGGGAGCCAGAACAGATCAATTTAAGAAGCAGAGACTAACAAGAAGAGTCTCACAAAGAATGGGAAGACAAAGAAACAATCCTTAAATGAAGGGAAAAGAGGAAGCCTCAGAAAGAATGCTAAATGAAATAGAGGCAACTCACCTATGAGATATTTAGTTCAAAACAATGATTATCAGGAAGCTCAATGAGCTCACAATGAGCTTCCAGAAACTACAGGGAAGCTACAATGAACTCACTGCAAACTATATCAACATGAAAAAGGAAATAGAAACTACCAACAAGGGCCAAGAGGAAATGAAGAATACAATTTCTGAACTGAAGAACACAGTAGAAGGAATGAAAAGCAGGATCGATGAAGCAGAAGATCAGATCAGTGAACTGAAGGATAAAGTAGAAAAAACACTCAGAAAAAGCAAGAAAAGGAAAAGAGGCTCAGAAAGAATGAAGAGGGATTAAGAGAAATGCAAGATAATATGAAATATAATAATATCTGTCTAATAAGGATACCAGAAGGAGAAGAAAAAGAGCATGGGATAGAAAACCTATTTGAAAAAGTAATGATGGAAAACTTCCCTAATCTTATGAGAGAAAAAGTCACACAAATCCAGGAAACACAGAGAATCCCAATCAAGAGGAACCCAAAGAGGCCCACTTCAAGACACATCATAATTAAAATGGCAAAATTTCAAGACAAAGAGAGAATCCTAAAGGCAGCAGGGGAGAAACAGGAAGTAACATACAAGGGAGCCCTAATAAGGTTAGCAGCAGACTTCTCAATGGAAACTGTCCAAGCCAGAAGAGAATGGCAAGGAATATTCCAAGTAATGAGAACCAGAGGTCTGCAACCAGAACTACTTTACTCAGCAAGGCTCTCAATCAAGACAGAAGGCTAAATAAGGAGCTTCCCAGACAAAAGAAGCCTCAAAGAATATATCTCCTCTAAACCAGATCTGCAAAAGATACTAAAGGGTCTGCTTTAAGAACAAGAAGAAAAGCAGTGTGTGTGTGAGAGAGAGGGACACAGGTATGAAAAAATGGCAATGAGTATGTACCTATCAATAATAACTTTAAATGAAAATGGATTAAATGCTCCAATCAAAAGACATAGAATAGCTGAATGGATAAGAAAGCATGATCCACACATATGCTACCTACAAGAGACCCAACTCAGGGCAAAAGATCTACACAGACTGAAAGTGAAGGGCTGGAAATAAATTTTTCAAGCAAATGGCACAGGAAAAAAAAGCCAGGGTAGCAATACTCATATCAGACAAAATAGAATTTTTTAAAAAAGGGCCATAAAGAGAGACCCAGAAGGTCACTTCATAATACTCAAGGGAAGAATCCACCAAGAAGACATAAACATTAAATATATATGCACCCAACATAGGAGCACCCAAATACATAAAGAAAATCTTAGACCACTGACCAGCAGTGACTGCAGAATGCTGTGGATGGCTCATCGACACAGAAGAAAAACATACACAAAGACAACCAGGTCCTGTGGGGAAGTAGGAATGGGACGGCCACTCTCTCTAGTGGGGAATGCACTGGGCCACCCTCCCTAGGGAAGAGCACCCTAGGAGAGAGCACCTCGTTCCTCTGCCCGAGTGGGCTTTTATTGGGTTCATTTCCATAACTCAGGTAAAGCTCATTACTCATTGCCAGGAAGAAAGGATCAAACAATAGGCAACAAGGAAGTCTGAGGGCCTATTTTGAGTCAGGGTCAAAGAGCTGTAAAAGACTTTAAGGAACAAACTGACTTCCTCCTTGGACCCTTCTCATTCAATTGAGAGCATTCTAAACAAAGCAGGTTTCACAGGATTTTACATATTTTTTCTTAGGCCTGATCACCCGGGGAACCCGCCCTTTCTAGTACAGGGTGGCACCACCCTGTCATTGTTTCAGGCTTAGGTGGAGCACGGGAACTAAGGCAACCAAGAGATAAGGAGATTTTCTCGCTGACCGAGAGCACTCAAGTTTTGTCAAAGCAGAGGGGTGAGGGTCTATCACCCCCTTTTGCCATAGTCCCCAAAGTCCTTCCTTGGGGTTCTCCCACGTGATCGTTCCTATCTTAGGTCGTTCCCCCCTTGGGGAATCTTACCCATCATTGGCTAACCAACCAAGCATTGGGGGCCAGGCAGGTTGAAGTAAAAGGAGCTCCAACAAGAAGTGGTGCTCCTGCCAGGGAGATAAGCTTTTGTCACCTTGCTGGCTTATGGTTCCAAGATCATTCTCTCAGCCTTAGCCTTGGTGGGGGTTACAGCTTCTGAAACCAGGTAGGGCAATTCCCAACAGAGGACTTCAAGAAAGATATTGACAGCAACATGATTACAGTAGGGGATTTTAACACCCCACTGCCAAAAATGGGTACATCCAAACAAAATATTGACAAAGATATTGTGGCATTGAACAATGCCCTAGATCAAATGGACTTAACTAATATATTTAGAGCCCTCCATCCCAAAGAAACTGAATACACATTCTTTTCAAATGCACATGGAACATTTTCAAAGATAGACCACATGATAGGACACAAAACAAGTCCCAACAAATGCAAGAAAATTGAAATCATTCCCAGTATTTTCTCAGATCACAAGGGACTGAAATTAGAAACCAACCCCAAGGAAAAAAACCCAAAACACTCAAAATCATTGACATTGAATAACATGCTATTAAACAATGAACAGGTCAAGAAAGAAATTAGGGAAGAAATCAAAAAGTTTCTGGAAACAAACAAAAATGAACTCACAACAACCCAAAACTTATAGGACACAGCAAAGGCAGTCCTGAGAGGGAAGTTCATAGCAATACAGGCCTACCTAAAAAATATAGAAACATTTCAAACAAACAACCTAACCCTACGTCTGCAAGAATTAGAGGAACAATAACAAAGACAGCCCAGAGCAAGTAGAAGGAAGGAAACAACCAAGATCAGAGCAGAATTAAATGACATAGAGACTAAAAGCACAATTCTAAGGATCAATGAATCCAGGAGCTGGTTCTTTGAAAAGATAAACAAAATCAACATGCCTTTAAGCAGACTTATCAAGAAAGAAAGAGAAGACCCAAATAAACACAATCAGAAATGAAAGAGGAGAAATTACAGTGGATACCACAGAAATACAAAGGATTGTGAGAAATTACTATGAAGAACTGCATGCCAAGAAATTTGAAAACCTAGGTGAAATGGACAAATTTCTAGGAAAATATCATCTTCAAAAACCGAAAGAAGAAGAAGCAGAAAGATTGAACAGACCAATAACAGCAGATGAAATTGAAGCAGTAATCAAAAAACTCCAGACACACAAAAACCTTGGATGGGATGGTTTCACAGGAGAATTCTATAAAGCACTTAAGGAAGAGCTAACCCCTATCCTTCACAGACTATTCCAAAAAAATCCAAAACAATGGAAGACTCCCAAACTCTTTTTATGATGCCAGCATCATCCTAATCCTAAAACCAGATAAAGACACAACAATGAAAGAAAACTTTAGGCCAATATCGCTGATGAATATTGATGCTAAAATCCTCAACAAAATATTGGCAAACTGTATCCAACAATACATTAAAAAGATCATACACCATGACCACGTGGGATTCATCCCAGGGATGCAAGGATGGTACAGTATTCGCAAATCAGTAAATGTAATACATCGCATAAACAAAAGCAAAGGCAAAAGTCACATGATCATATCAATAGATGCGGTAAAAGCATGTGATAAGGTACAGCTCCCATTTATGCTAAAAACATTCAGCAAAGTAGAAACAGAGGGAGCATTCCTCAACATAATGAAGGCCATATATGAGAAACCTACAGCCAACATCAAATTCATTGGGCTAAAACTAAAATCTTTTCCAGTAAGATCAGAAACAAGACAAGGTTATCCACTTTCACCACTTCTATTCAATATAGTATTGGAAGATTTAGCCATAGCAATCAGACAAGAAAAGGAAATAAAAGGCATCCAAATTGGAAAGGAGGAAACAAAACTGTCATTGTTTGCAGATGACATGATAGTATACATAGAAAATCCTATAGACTCTACCAAAAAACTGCTTGACCTAATAAATGAATTTGGCAAAACAGCAGGATACAAAGTCAGTATCCAGAAATCAAAGGCATTTCTGTACACCACCAATGAAACAGCAGAAGCAGAAATCAAGGAAAAAATCCCATTTGATATAGCAAAAAGAAAAATGAAATACCTAGGAACAAACTTAACCAAGGATGTAAAAGACCTGTACTCAAAAACTACACAACACTGAAGAAAGAAATCAAGGAAGACACAAACAAATGGAAACATATAGCGTGTTCATGGATCGGAAGAATTAACATCATCAAAATGTGCATACTACCCAAAGCAATTTACAGATTCAATGCAATACCTGTTAAAGTCCCAATGGCATATTTCACAGACATAGAACAAACACTTCAAAAATTTATATAGAACAATAAATGACCCCAAATAGCTGCAGCAATTTTGAGAAAGAAGAGTAAAGTAGGAAGGATCACAATACCTGATACTAAACTGTATTACAAGGCCTCTGTAATCAAAACAGCCTGGTACTGGCATAAAAACAGGCACATGGACCAATGGAACAGAACAGAGATCCCAGAAATTAACCCATGTCTCTATGGTGAATTAATATTTGACAAAGGGGACAGCAATATAAAATGGAGTAAAAATAGCCTCTTCAAAAAATGGTGCTGGGAGAACTGGACAGCTACATGCAAGAAAATGAAATTGGAGCACCAACTTACACCATACGCAAAAATAAATTCAAGGTGGACAAAAGATTTAAATATAAACTGTGACACCATTAAAGTCCTAGAGGAGAACATAGGCAGGAAAATCTCAGATATTTCATGCAGCAACATTTTTACTGATACGTCCCCTAGAGCAAGGGACATAAAGGAAAGAATAAATAACTGGGATCTCCTCAAAATAAAAAGCTTCTGCATGGCTGAAGAAAACAGTATTAAAATAAAAAAAGAACCAATTGTATGGGAAAACATATTTGCCAATGATACCTCAGACAATGGTTTAATCTCCAAAATATATAAAGAACTCACATGACTCCACTCTAAGAAGACAAGCAACCCAATTAAAAAATGGGCAAAGGACGTGAACAGACACTTCTCCAAGGAGGACATACAGAGGATCCAGAGACATATGAAAAGATGCTCAGTATTGCTAGCTATCAGAGAGATGCAAGTTAAAACCACAATGTGATACCACTTCACACCAGTCAGAATGGACATCATAAACAAAGCAACAAACAACGAGTGTTAGAGAAGTTGTGGAGAAAAGGGATCCCTAGTGCACTGTTGGTGGAACTGCAGACTGGTACAACCACTATGGAAAACAGTATGGGATTTTTCTCAGAAAACTAAAAATAGATATGCCTTTTGACCCAGAAGTTCCACTGCTAGGATTATATCCTAAGAACCCTGAAACACCAATCCAAAAGAACCTAAGCACCCCAATGTTCATAGCAGCAGAATTTACAATAGCCAATTGTTGGAAGCAACCTAGGTGCCCATCAATAAATGAATGGATCAAAAAACTATGGTACATTTATACAATGGAATACTATGCAGCAGAAAGAAAGAAGGAGCTCTTACCCTTTGCAACAGCATGGATGGAACTGGAATGCATTATGTTAAGCAATATAAGCCAGGTGGTGAAAGACAAATACCATATGATCTCACCTTTAACAGGAACCTAAACAACAAAACAAACAAGCAAAATATAACCAAAGACACTGAAATAGAGAACAGGATGACAGTGACCAGATGGGAGAGGGGAGGGGATTTCAGGGGAGAATGAGAAGGGTTTACAGGAACAAATATAAAGGACACATGGACAAAAACTAGGGGGTTGGAAATGGGAGGGAGGTGGGGAGGGATGGGTGGGTGGATTGGCATGGAAGTAAAGGGGAGAAAACTGTACTTGAACAATGATTAAAATAGAATTAAAAAAATAAATATGGTCATTGTAGTTAGGTATGCAATTATATCTCATTGTGGTTTCAATTTGCATTTTGATACTGGATTATGATGTTGAGTGTCTTTTCATATGTGTATTTACTATTAGTATCTTATATGGTTAAAGGTATTTTTAGAGCATTTGCTCATTTTTATTGGGAATTTGTTTTCCTGAGTTTTCACAGCTCTTTATATATTATTAATATAAGTTCTTTATCAGTTCTAAAGTTTTCAAATATTTTCTACAAGTGTATGTCTTGCTTTTGCATTATCTTAACTGTTTTTCATGGAGCAAAGAATTATAGTTTGATAAACTAAACTTTATCAGTTTTTCCTTTATGAATTGGGTTTCTGGTGTCATATCTGAAATTTCTTTGCCAAATTTGAGTTCACAAAGAGGTTTTCCCATGTTTTCTTCTGGAAGTTTTATAGTTTCACTTTTTACATTTAAGTCTATAATGTAAGTCAAAACTGAGTTAATTTGTATAAAACATTTGAGGTGTGTTCGAGGGTTTTCTTTTCTTTTCTTTTTGTACATATGGGTGTGCAATTGTTCCATTCCCATTAGTTGAAAAGATTAGTCTTTCTTCAGTTAATTGTCTTGTACGTGTGTCAAAATTCAGTTGACTATATTTACGTAAATCTATTTCTGGGCTCTGTATTCAGTTCTATTGATCTCTGTGCTCATCTTTTTGCCAAACCACATTTCCTTGATTACTGTTGATTTATGATGAGTTTTGCTATCAGAAAGCATGAAACATTTAACATGGTTGTCCTTTGTTGAAAATATTTTGACTATTCTATTTCTTTTGCATTTCTGTATACATTTTAGAATCAACTAGCTGATACCTTCTCAGTTATTATCTATTTTATCAAATTGAAAGTCATTGACATCTTGACAATATTGAGTTTTTCACTGCAAGAACACAATATCACTCTCCATTTATTTGTCTCCTTTTTGGCCCCCTAGTATTTTGAATTTTTCATCATACACAACCTGAGCATTGATTCGCTAGATTAAAACTTAAACATTTTATTTTTGGTGGTATTTTTTTTAAGATTTTATTTATTTATTTTTAGAGAGGGAAGGGAGGGAGAAAGAGAGAGAGAAACATCAATGTGTGGTTGCTGAGGGCCGTGGCCTGCAACCCAGGCATGTGCCCTGACTGGGAATCGAACCTGCGATACTTTGGTTCGCAGCCCGCACTCAATCCACTGAGCTATGCCAGCCAGGGCTGTATTTTTGGTGGTATTTTAAGTGGCATTTAAACATTTTAAACATCAAATATTAATTGCTAGTATATAGAAATACATTGAAATTTTTAATTCAATCTTTATTGTATTTTTTCCATTACCATTTAGTCCCCTAAAATGTCTCTTCCTTTAGCATTGGCCACACTATTGTCCATGTCCATGAGTCCTTTATCCTTTTGAATTTTTGTATATTAGCCTTATATTCTGGGCCCTTGCAAAATTCATGTAGTATTTCTAGGGGTTCATTTGTATATTCTTTAGGATTTTCTACATAGACAAATATGCCATCTGTGGTTTAATTTCTTTCATTCCAATCTATGTTTTCTATTTGTTTCCCATGTTATATTGTCTAGGATTCATGTTACAATTTTGAATAAAACTACTAAAAGAATACATCCTTTCATTGTTCACAATCTTATGGGAAAACATTGTCTTTAACTATCATATATGATATTAGTTGTAGGTTTTATGTAGATGTCCCTTTTTCATTCGTTATTTTCTCATTTCTCATGCTACCTAATATCAAACTATATTATAAGGCTATAGTAATCATAACAGTCTGGTACTGGCATAAAAAGAGACACATATTTCAATGGGACAGAATAGAGAGCTCAGAAATAAACCCACCCCATCATAATTAATATTTGACATAGGAAACAAGCACATACAATAGCTAAAGAAATTTATTCAATGAATAGTGTTGGGAAAATTGGACAGATATGTGCAGGAAGATGAAACTAGACCACATTCTTACACCACACAAAACTAAACTCAAAATTAATCACAGACTTAAAGGTTAGAACCAAAAGTAATAACCAGCTTTTGATATTATTCATTTCTATGTTATTTTTCATTTTTCAATTTGTTAATTGATGCTCTTAATCTTTATTATTTTCTTTGTTTGGCTCTCTTTGTTTTTAATTTACTCTTTTTTTTCTCTAGTTTCTCAAAATGGGAGGTCTGACTTGATTATTGATTTTATTTTTAGTTTTCTAGAATCAATATTTGATGCTACACATTTCCCTTAAAATAATGATTTGGCTGAATTTCACTTATTTTTTGTATCTGTTTTATTAAGATATTCTGTATAATTGGATTTCATTTTATTGCTTGTTTATTTTATTTTATTTAAAGATTTCATTTATTTATTTCTACAGAGAGGGGAAGGAAGGGAGAAAGAGGGGAAAAGAAACATTAATGTGTGGTTGCCTCTGGAGCACCTCCCCACTGGGGACTTGGCTCGCAGCCCAGGCATATGCCCTGTCTGGGAATTGAACCAGCAACACTTTGGTTTGCAGGCTGGTGCTCAATCCACTGAGCCACACCAGCCAGGGCATTATTTTCAATTTTTTAAAAATTTGTATTGAATTTATTCGTGTGACATTGGTTAGTAAAATTATATAGGTTTCAGATGTACAATTCTATAACACATCTCCCATATATTGAGACAACCCTGTCTTACAGAGTCCTCCCGGTCAAGGATGAAATGAGTTGGCCCAGACACAATCTGGTGGGAAAGGGGTTGGTGATCCTCTCCAGTGGAGAAAGCCCTGAGCCCTCCTCCAAAATGGCTTTTATTGGGTTTGGTATGTGTAGAGGTATACAGTATGCATGCTTAGCTCATCAATCAATGTCCAAAGGCTATAGTTATAGAAAATAGATATTATGTATAGATAATTGAAGAAATAGATCTGCCTCAGGTCAGGGTCTGATAGATAGGTTGATGCCAGATCATGAGGTTAGGAGTTCACTCCCATATGCTTTGAACTTAAACATCTGGTTTATACCAACAGCCTATACAAAGCAAAGAAAGCTTCAAAGAATACAATGCATTCTTCAGGCCTGATTTCCCACGGGGACTCTTGATACTAGCATTGGGTTGTGCCTGCCTCCTGCATTTCTGGTTTTCCAGTCAAGTCTTACAGGCCTCTTTCAAGCTCTAGCTAGCACTGAGCTCGTCTACCATACCACACAAAGTGGTCCCCAACAGTATATTGCATTGTTTATCACCTGAAGTCATCTTGTTCTGTCACCATTTACCCCTCTTTTACCCTCTTCTACCTTTTCCCACCCCCTGTCCCTCTGTTAATCATCATACTGTTGTCTGTATCTATGAGGTTTTTGTTTCTGTGTTTGTTTTTGTTTAATCCCTTCATCTTTTTTACCTAGTTCCCCATTTACATATTTTAAATTTAATTTTTATCATTTAGTTCAAAATAGTTTTCAATTTCTCTTGAAACTTCCTATTAGACTACTGTATTATTTAAGAATCTATTATTTAATTATCAAGTATTTTAATATTTTCTAGGCATTACTCTGTCATTGATATCTTTTTAAAACTGTAAAATATATCTAACAAAATTTATCATCGTAATTGTTTTGTGTGCACAGATGAGTAACTGACAGTGACAACAGAGCTCAAAAACCCTAAAATATTTACTTATCATTGTTTTATATAAAAAGTTTGCTATCTTTTGGTCTAGGACACTTAGATTTAATGCAGTTATTGTGATGGTTAGATTAAATCTATATCTTGCTCTATATTATCTTAATATGTTTTTCTTTTTACTTATCTTTCTGTTTGTGGGTTAATTTAGCATTTTTGATTCTATGACACTTTTAACTCTTTAAGAATTTTTTTTTTAAGATTTTATGTATTTATTTTCAGAGAGGGAAGGGAGGGAGAAAGAGAGAGAGAGAAACATCAATGTGCAGTTGCTGGGGGCCATGGCCTGCAACCCAGGCATGTGCCCTGACTGGGAATCGAACCTGTGATGCTTTGTTTCGCAGCCCGCGCTCAATCCACTGAGCTATGCCAGCCAGGGCTTTTTAAGAATGTTTTTTAGTGCTTGTCCTTTGTTTTAAAATATACATCTTAAGTTAATCTTAACCTACCTTCAAGTACCACTTCACATGGAATATAATGGCCTTTTACTAATATATTCCCAATCTTATAGCTCACCTTTTGTGCTATTTCGTACCCTTCTCACAGTGACTGCTGTGGCCTTTCCTACTTGTGCACCACAAAGGAGACTTTAAACTTTTGTAATGTCTTCTGTGAACATGTTAAGAGCACTTCTATTTTGCATCTGTGTACATAGGTCTTACATCCTTATATGTTTGCAAGTTATTTGTTGTGACAGGTCTCACTAAATGGTAGTTATAATTCATTGTGTGATTAGATATTGATGTTTTACAATTGGTATTAGAAAGAGGCAACCCATATTCTTTAGTACTATAGTTTTGTATTTTGCTGAGAGCGGGGGCATAAAACAATGCAAATTCAGACACTAAAGAATAAATTAGTGTTCCTTGGTGTGAAATGAGAAATTTCGGTAATTCCTACAGAACCATGGCATCTATATTTCACAATGTTTATCCTGATTATATTTTTCCATCTTGTTTTGAAATAACTTTTAGGTATGTTTTCTAACACCGATGATATATTTCAGTTTACTTGCTATTTTTAGTTGTTTGCTGTTCAGACTTCATTAAAACAACCTGTATCCTATTTTATAATTTATATATGCCAGGTGTTATGAATTTCACTTTGCTAGTTGTCATAATTTTATTTGTGTAAAATAAAACCATACATTTTTATTTATAAATAGTTTTTTTATCTGAGTTACAAAAACATAGTTAAATAGCATATATGTTTTCTTTTTATAACACTTTAAAATAATTAATATAAATCTTGAATGCAAAAAGCATTTCTGCTATGGTTGGGAATCAGTGGGGTATAGGCTTCTATTTTGGAAGGAGAAAGAAGCATTCTATCCTTATGTATTTACACTTAATGTTTCCTAATCAGGGGAATGATTGATTCATATCTGTATTTTGATTAGGCCCCAATTGACTGGGAATAAGATTGGATACTGCTCACTAATTCTAACAGTGAAATTCAAGTTTCTTTTTCTGTTTTCTCATATGACAAAAGATTCAGAAGAATAAGAGTGACTATAATAGCCTTACATTAGAAGGATGTTAGAACTTGGTTCATTTTAGTACTATGACCCTTAGAGATTCCAAAAGGGTCTAAAAGATGAGTACGCACTTGTCTAAATTATATGTTCATATTTTTTTACATTGACATGTGTAATAATATGTTGCTGGAGATTTATGATCCGAGAAAACGTGGAAAAAAATAACCAAGCAAAGACCTTTGTTACTCTTCAGGGATATTTAAATAATTAACATTTTCCTGCATATGCAAGTATATATATTAACTATAGAAAACAAAATAAGGAAACATTAACCCATAAAATTGTGCTTATTACAATAGTTTTTATTTTTATTTATTTTTATTAATAATTTTTATTGCATTTTTTATTACCATTTAGTTCCCCTCTATACCCACACAATACCAACACTGTTGTCCATGTACAGGAATCCTTTTTCCCTTTTGCTCAATCACTTCACCCCACACCCTCCACCTCTGTTAGTGGTTATCCAACTATCTATACGTCTGTCTCTATTTTGCTTATACATTCAGTTTGTTCATTAGATTCCACATATGAGTGAAATCATATGGTGTTTGTCTTTCTCTCACTGGCTTATTTCACTTAGCATAATGTTCTCTAGGTCCATCTATAGTGTCATAAAGGGTAAAAATGCCTTCTTCTTTTTTATGGCCAAGTAGTATTCCATTGTGTAAATGAATCATAGTTGTTTTATCCACTCATCTACTGATGGACACATGGGCTGCTTCCATATCTTGGTGATTGTAAATAATGCTGCAATGAACATAGGGGTGCTTATATTCTTTTGAATTAGTGTTTTTGGTTCCTTCAGACCTATTCCCAGAAGTGGGACCACTGGGTCGAAAGGCAGATCCATTTCTAATTTTTTGAGGTATCTCCTTACTGTTCTCCACAGTGGCTACTCCAGTCTGCATACCCACATACAGTGCAGAAGCATTCCTCATTCTCTACATCCTTGCCAGCATTTGTTGTGTGTTGATTTATTAATGATAGCCATTCTAACAGATGTGAGATGGTATCTCATTGTAGTGTTAATTTGCATTTCTCTGATGATGATTAGTGACATTGAGCAACTTTTCACATGTCTATTGGCCATCTGTATGTCCTCTTTTCAGAACTGTGTATTCATGTCCTTTGCCCATTTTTTAAATTGGGTTGATTGTTGTTATGGTGTTGAGTTTTGTAAGTTTTTATAAAATTTAGATATTAACCCCTTATCGGTTGTATCAGTGAATATATTCTCCCATTCTGTGGGTTGTCTTTTGTTTAAAATTGTTTAAAGGTTTTATTTATTTATTTTTAGTGAGAGGGGAAGGGAGAGAGAAAGAGAGGGAGAGAAACATCAGTGTGTGGTTGCCTCTCACATGGCTTCTACTGGGGATGTAGCCTGCAACCGAGGCATATGCCCTGACTGGGAATTGAACCAGCAACCCTTTGGTTCACAGCCTGTGGTCACTCCACTGAGCTACACCAGCCAGGACTGTCTTTTTATTTTGTGAATCATTTCCTTGGCTGTGAAAAACTTTTAGTTTGATGCCATCCCATTTGTTTATTTTTCTTTTGCTTCCCTTGCCTGGGGAGATATATCTGATACAATATTGCTATAAGCTACATCTAAGAGAGATTATGCTGCTTATGTTTTCTTCTATGATTTTTATGGTTTCCGGTCTAACACTTAAGTCTTTAATCCTTTTTAGTTTATCTTATGTGGGGTGTAAGAAGGTTGTCTAGTTTCATTTTTCTTCATGTATTTGTCTAATTTTCTCAGAAACATTTATTGAATAAACTCTCTTTAGCCCATTATATGTGCTTGCTTCCTGTGTGAAATTGACTATAAATTTGTGGGTTTATTTCTGGACTCTCTATTCTGTTCCATTGATCTATGTGTCTATTTTTATGCCAGTACCAGACTGTTTTGATTACTATGGCCTTGTAATAGTTTAATATTAGGTCGAGTATTTCCTCCAACTTTGTTCTTTCTCAGTATTGCTGTTGCTATGTGGGGCCTTTTGTGGTTCCATATGAATTTTTGAAATTTTGTCCTAGTTCTGTGAAATATATCCTTGGAATCTTGACAAGAATTGCATTGAATCTATAGATTGATTTCAGTAGTATGGACATTTTAATAATGTTAATTCTTCCTATCCATGAACATGGTATGTGCTTCCACTCATTTGTATCTTCAATTTATTTCTTCAGTGTCTTATAATTTTCAATGTGTGGGTCTTTTATATCATTGGTTAGGTTTATTCCTAGATATTTTATTCTTTTTGAAGAAATTTTGAATGGGATTTTTTAAAATTTCCTTTTCTGTGAGTTCATTATTGGCATGTAAAAGTGCAACTGATTTATGGATATTAATTTTGTATACTGCTACTTTGCTGAATTCCTTTGCCAGTTCTAGGAGTTTCTTGGTGGAATTTTTGGCATTCTCTAGGTACAGTATTATGTCATCTGCCAATAATGAGAGTTTTACTTGTTCTTTCCAATTTGGATGTCTTTTATCTCTTTTTCTTGTCTGATTGCTGTGACTAGGACCTCCAGTAGTATTTTGAATAAGAGAGGCAAAAGAGAACATCCCTGTCTTTTTTCCCCATCTTAAGGGGAACAATTGTAGTTTTTGTTCATTAAGTATGATGCTGGCAGTGAATTTGTCATATGTGGTCTTTATTATATTTAGGTATGTTCATTGTATTCCTAATTTGCTGAGAGTTTTGATCATAAATGGGTGATAGATTTTTATCAAAAGCTTTTTCTGCATGTATTGATATGATCATGTGGCTTTTATCCTTCATTTTGTCTATGTGGTGAATCACATTTATTGATTTTTGAATGTTGTACCCACCTTACATTCCTGGAATGAATCCAAGTTGATCATGGTGTATCATGTTTTTGATGCATTGCTGTATTTGGTTTGCTAATATTTTGTTGAGGATAATAGCATCTATGTTCATCAGGGATATGGGCCTTTAATTTTCTTTTTTTGTAGTGTATTTATTGGTTTGGGAATTAGGATAATGCTGGCCTGATAAAATAAGCTTTGGAGCCTTCTCTCCTCTTGAATTTTTTGAAATAGTTTGAGAAAAAAAGGTGTTAGTTCCTCTCGGAATGTTTGGCTAAATTTACCTATGAAGACATCCAGTCCAGGACTTTTGTTTTTTGGGAATTTTTTGATTACTACTTCAATTTCACTAGGTGTCATCTGTATTCAGTTTTGCCAAATATCTCTGATTTGCTTTTGGAAGATTGCTATTTTCTAGGCATTCATCCATTTCATCGAGGTTGTCAAGTTTGTTGGCACATAGTTCATAATATTTTGTTACAATTCTTTGTATTTCTTTGGTGTCAGCTGTTATTTCTCCTCTTTCATTTCTGATATTATTTATTTGGGTCTTCTCCCCCTTTTTTTCTTGATAAATCTGGTTAAAACTTTGTCAGTCTTGTTTATCTTTTCAAAGAACTAGCTTTTGGATTCATTGATCTTTTGTATTGTTTTTTTAAGTCTCTATTTCTTTTATATCTGCTATGATCTTTATTATTTCCTTTCTTCTATTCACATTGGCCTTTGTTTGTTGTTCTTTTTCAAGTTCCTTTAAGTGGAAAGTTAGGTTGTTTATTTGAGATTTTTTATTTTTCTTTTTTTTTGAGTTAGTCTTGTAATGCTATGAGTTTTCCTCTTAAAATTGATTTCCCTGTGTCCCACAGATTTTGGATTGTTGTGTCCTCATTTTCGTTTGTTTCAAGGTATCTTTTGATTTCTTCCTTGATCTCATTGTTGACCCATTCAATGTTTAATAACATGTTATTTAGCTTCCAGGTCTTTGTGTGTTTGTCAGTGTTCTTCTTGTGATTGATTTCTAGTTTCACAGTATTGTGGTCAGAGAAGATGCTTAATATAATTTCAACCTTCTTTAATTTATTGAGACATGTTTTGTGCCCTAAGATGTGGTCTACCCTAGAAAACATTTCCTGTGCCCTTGAAAAGTATTTATTCTGCTGCTTTGGGGTAAAATGCTCTGAAGATATCAATTAAATGCATTTGATTTAATGTGCTGTGTAAGGCTGTTGTCTCCATGTTGATTTTCTGTCTGGGAGATCTATCCATTGAAGTCAAAGGGCTGTTAAAATTCCTGACTATGACTGTATTTCTGTCAATCACTCCCTTTATGTCCATCAAGTTTGCTTTATATATTTTGGTGCTCCTATGTTGGGTGCATAAATGTTTACTAGGGTTATATTCCTCTCGCTTAATTTTTCCCTTTATCATTATGTAGTGTCCTTCTTTGTTTCTTACTAGAGCCTTGGTTTTAAAGTCTATTTTGTCAGATATAAGTATTGCTACACTAGGTTTTTTCCCTTTTCAACTTGCATGAAATGTCTTTTTCTTACCCTTTACTTTTAGTCTGTGTGTATCTTTTGATCTGAGTTGGGTCCCTTTGGGGCAGATTATATATGGGTCTTATTTTCTTATCCATTCATCTACCCTATATCTTTTGGTTGGAGCATTGAAACCATTTACATTTTAGGTGATTATTGATAGATACATATTTAGTGCCATTTATTGTTAGACTATTTTCTTCTGTTTTCTCCTCCTCCTTCTTTTTC
Source organism: Tonatia bakeri (assembly GCA_004024845.1). Lineage (NCBI taxonomy): Eukaryota > Metazoa > Chordata > Mammalia > Chiroptera > Phyllostomidae > Tonatia > Tonatia bakeri. The sequence continues at coordinate 231,945 of PVIA01001238.1, forward strand.
TCCTTGTTCTTCCTTCTCTTCCTCCTCCTTCTCCTCCTCCTCCTCCTCCTCTTCCTCTTCTCCTTCTCGTTCATTGAAGCCCTTTAACGTTTGTTGTAATACTGGCTTGGTGTTAATAAACTCCTCTAGTTTTTTATTGTCTGGGAAGCTCCTTATTTCTCCTTATGTTTTAAATGATAGCCTTGCTGGGTGAAGTAGCCTTGGTTGTATGTTTTTGCTTTCCATCACTTTGAATATTTCATGATGCTCCCTTCTGGTCTGAGATGTTTCTGATGAGAAACTAGACAATAGTCTAATTGGTTCTCCTTTGTATTGTATGTTACTACCTGCTTTTATCTTGCAGCTTTTGGATTCTCTCCTTTTCTTTAAGACTTGATATTTTAATTATGATCAGTCTGGGTGTAGGCCAACTTGTTTGGGAGTCTGGGAGCTTCCTGGACTTGTGTTTCTTTTTCTTTCACCAGATTAGAGAAGTTTTTTTGTCATTATTTCTTCAAATAGATTTTCAATCCTTTGTTCACTCTCTTCTTCTTCCGGTAGATTCCTATGATGCAGACATTATACATCATGTTGACCAAAATGTTTTTTAAGTTCTCTTCATTTTTAAAAATTCTTTTGTCTTTTTTCTGTCTACCTGGGTATTTTTTTTTCTACTTTATCTTCCAAATCACTCATTCAGACTCTGTTTCACCTAACCTACTCTTTATTTCTTCCAGGTGTTATTTATTTCAGATATTGCATTCTTTATTTCTGACTGGTCCTTTTTTATGGTTTCTAAGTCTTTCTTCATGCTGTTGTGCATCTTTATAATTATTCTAAACTCTCTATCTGATGAACTGCTTATCTCCTTTTCCTCTAGTTCTTCTTCTGGATAATACTCTTTCTCTTTAATTTCGGGTCTATTTCTGTGTCTTCCCATTCTGACTGCTTCTTTGTGTTTGTTTCTATGTATGAGATAGATCTGCAAGACTCTGGTGCATGCCTAAATCAAACTCTGCTTGTGACTTGCTCTGGGTAACCTGTTTGGAGCTATCAGCAAGTCACAACCTGTGGCTCCCTCTGCTGGGTCTGGTGCATGCAGAAAGAACTAGGCTGCTCACCAACACTAGCTTTTACCAGTACCAGGCCCAGGGGTGGGTCAGCTGAAGCCTCAGAGCTCCCATAGATCTGCCTTGCCTGCAGGCTTTCTGTAGGATTAAAGAGTGAAAGTCTTCCACTTGTACTTCTCAGCACCAGGGCTTAAGCATCACAGGATAGTGCAGAGTAATCCCTTTAGACAGAGCTATTGCATCCCCTCAGGCTGATGCCACTTGGAGGGGCTTGCTCTGCCTGGGAAAGATGGCTCTTGCAGTATGGGGAATGACTCAGCACAGGGATCCTGGTGGCTGTTCCATCAGCTCTTTCCCCAGAGCCACCAGTCCCAGACTCTCCTCAGGCATCTCTAGTCCACTCTGCCCTTCCTCTGCCAGAGCCCAGGCCATGTAGCTGCAAATGGAATTTAGTGTATTGGTCCTTTAAGAGGCTTTCTGAATCTCCAGGCATCTCTCCCAGTCATGTTGTGGTTGAAGCGGTTTCTGCTGTTTGTCCATGGTTATAAGACTTCTCTCCAGTTAGTATTCAGTTGGTCATTCAGGATGATTTTTTAATAATTTAGTTGTAATTCCATTTTGGTCCTGGGAGGTTAGTATAGCTTTCACTTCCTCCTCCTCCTCCATCTTGGGTCTCCTCACCACAATAGTTTTTAGTACAATAATACTATTAAATACTATAACAATTGAATTCCTGCTAATTTTTTCTTTTCTTTCTTTCTTTTTTTTTTTTTGCAAAATTGCCTTCACAACCTCAAAGATAGGTTAAGACTATAAAACTAGGAATTTTCTGATTAATTTTGATAAAAGACAACCACTAAATCAACATTGACTAAAATTTTATTTTTATATATAAGCTAAACTGTACTTTTACATACAAAAAAATTGTGAGACTAACTTTTAACACTTGCAAGTCTGTATGTTCCACAAGTTATTTTTGAAGTGATAAAGGAGTTTTGCAAATCCTGTCAAATGAAATATGCATTTCCAACTGCTACTAGGATGACCAAATGTATTCTTGTATATAAGATGTATCTCATAGCCACTTAAAATTCTTGTCTTAGGCAGGACCTTAGTGATATAAATGAGTTTTTATTGAACTTGGCTTTAAAAAAATCCAGCTGCTGCTATTCCTTCAGTACAAACTGCAGTAACCGTATAAGTTACCCACTCATCCTGTTACACAACATTAAAGGAGCCACCCACAAGCACACTTCATGGTATAATTCATGCCTGAAATGAATCTGAAGATTGTGGAAAATTTGATGTATACATCAGTCAGTATTCATTGTAGGTGAGAGAAAACCCTCAAGGTGTTGCAGGGAATTGGGTGTATATAAAAACTAAGTAAATATGAAAAGAAATTGGGCTGGGCCTGCAGCAATGATTTTTAGAATGCTATATAATTTACTTGTCATAGTTACTATTCCCTTTGAGACTGCAACTACATTTTTTTAAAGATTTTATTTATTTATTTTTAGAAAGGGGAAGGGAGGGAGAAAGAGAGGAAGAGAAACATCAATATGTGGTTGCCTCTCACATGGCCCCCATTGGGGACCTGACCTGCAACCCAGGCATGTGCCCTGACTGGGAATCGAACCTGCAACTCTTTGATTCACAGCCTGTGTTCAATCCGTTGAGCTACACCAGTCAGGGTTGCAACTAAAATTTTTGACATTAAGAACAGTCACCTATAATTATGGTCCCAGAATTAGGAAGTCACTGGTTCAACTTTCTCTCAAAGTGACTGGTTATAGATATTTGATATAGAAAAATCTCATGTTTCTACCACTTTATTTGATTGTTAAAACCAGCCAAATTGTCAGGAAGGTAGGTTGAATAGTGTTCCTCCTAAAAGATAGGTTGAATTCCTGTCAAAGGGCATTTTAAGTCAAATGTGACCTAATTTGGAAATAGGGTTTTTGCAGATGGAGTCAAGTTAAGATGAGGGCATTAGGCTGGATCTTAATCCAACATTACTGTTGTCAAAAAAAAGAGGAATATTTAGTTAGATACAGAGATAGATATTCACAGGAGGAAAAGACAAAGGGGGAATACCATGTAAAGATCAAGGCAGAGATTGGATTGATGCTTCCACAAACCAAGGAACACTAAGAATTGACAGTCACAACTTAAGTTTGGAAGAGTCACGGAAGGATTCTCCCTGATAGACTTCAGAAGGAGCATGATCCCACTGACACTTTCATTTGCATTGTGAGGCCTCCAGAATTGTGAGACAATACATTTTTGTCATTTTAAGTCACTCAATTTTTGGTACTATTGCAAGAGCCCCAGGATATGAATGCAGTGGCCTATACATGTACTCTTTCAAATATTGAAATCCACTTGATTTATGGAACATTATTTGCAACCAGAATCCTAGCTTCAAGATATCTGTAAAATGAAATGTTTAGCATCCCACCCTTCTCTGTATAGTAAGACATTCTAGAACAGGGGTGTCAAACTCATTTTCACTGGGGCCATGTCAGCCTCGTAGGTTGCTTTCAAAGGGCAGAATGTAATTTCAGAACTGTATAATGTAACTACTCCTTAACAATTAAGTAAGAGCTTGGCACTGCTGCTGGGTAGAAACAAGGTGCTGGGCCATATAAAATAAGATGGAGGGCCGGATTCGGCTTGCGGGACTTCTGTTTACCACCTGTGTTGTAGAATGAGGCAGGAAAGGAAGGTAAGTGATTTAATTCATACTGTTCATCTTAGACAATTGTTTGCAAAATTAACAGCAAATAAAAATATGGAATAGCAAACTGTTTTAATGTTCCAATTTCCATTATATATTTTTTTCATTTTTTATTTGACTTTTGAAATGGAGTCAGAATATTGTTAATAAAATTGATATAAGAAGTAATCAGGAACAGATATGGAAAAATATATTTTGGTAGTAATATTCTAATAATTTATTTTATAGATATAAACTTTAAGTGTACAATAATAATTCAGACATATTTCCAGTCCTAAATAGAGCTCATAGATGACTTAGTGCATTTGATATAGGAAATGTGTTCCTTCCTATTGGGTTTGTGGGAGAGAGAAATCTCTTGAAGGAGAGAGAGAGAGAGATAGGAGAGAAGAGAGAGGAGAATTATGTAGATGGAGACAGAGAGAAATGTAGGTTATTTTAATTTCATAAATATGAAATTTAGAAAAGCGATTCATTTGCCACTTACAGAAACAGGTGTTCAGGAAGGAAGCCTGGCCAGATCTGCAGAAGCAGCAGGCTTGAGAGGGCACTTATTGAACAATGACTTTAATGAGCAGTACCATGCAGTTTTGGATGGGTCTAATGTAGTAAAAGGTGATAGACAAATGGTAAGATCCACATATTTATTTAAAAACTGAGTAAAGAATAAACAGAAAAAAGAAAAAGACCTGTATGCAATGGGAAATATAGGGACCTGAGAGGATAGGGATTGATTTGGATGGGTGTGTGTGTAGAGGGTGGGCAGTGAGAAGTAATAACTTACATGAAAAGTTGTTTTGCAGGTGGGAGGTATATGTGATTTTTCTGGGGACTTCGCTCTCTACCATAGAGCTTCTACATTTTCTACTCCATATTACATGAAAGTTGGAAATAAATAATATGGATTGTCAGAATTATTGACATACTGAGGAGAAGCACACAGATTAAAATAAAAAGATATTTAAGAACTCTTTACAATAAAAACCAATACATTGGAATAAGCAGTTTGACAGATCTGGAGATTTTAGAATAGATACACCAACAAATTTTAAACTGCATTATTAGAATTCAACATTAAGAAAGGGAGGCCCTGACAGGTGTGGCTCATTGTTTGAGTATTCTCCCTCAAAGCAAAATGTCACTGGTTTGACTCACTGTCAGGACACATGCTTGATTGGTAGGCTGCCCCTGCTTGGGGCATGTGGTAGAAGCAAATGTTTGATATTCCTCTCTCATATCAATGTTTCTCTCTCTTTCTCTTTGTTCCTCCCTACCCTTCTCTTTAGAAAGAAAGAAAGAAAGAAAGAAAGAAAGAAAGAAAGAAAGAAAGAAAGAAAGAAAGAAAGAGAAAGTCTTTTTAAAAAAGGAAAGGGGGAATATTAGCAATGTGCAACAAGAAAATAAAATAAAGCAGAAATATTAATTATTAAAAGTAACAGTTAAAATTAAGAATTACTCTAGTTAAGGCTCATTGAGCTTTTTGTGTAACTTTTAAAGATTATTCAAAAAGTTATATGGAAAAGAATTGCCTGGACACTTCTGTGAAGTGTGGATGGACAAGAGGCACTTGTCACATCAAATGCTATCACTTAGTATATACCTATTGTAATTAGCATAGTGTGGTATTGGTGCAAGGATATATAAATTGAACAATGAAACCAAATACAAGGTCAGGAACAGAATCACAGATGTCTGGAGTTTGGCATATGACAGAGGTAACATGAGAGAAGCGTGGGAAAGGGGGCATATTCTCTAATGCAAAGTAAAAAAATAGTTATTATGAAAAGAGAAAATTGTATTCTTACCTCAATAGTCAACTCCAATTGGATTAGAAACTCAAATGTAAGAAATATTTGAAAAAAAAACAAATGGAAAAGATTTCAGTGAAAAGAAACCAATTTTGGCTATGAAATAAAAGAGTAAATATATAAAATTAAAGTAAAGTCCCTTCACGGCTCTGCTTCTGCCCTACTTCTCTGTCCTCATTTTCTTCCCATATTTCTCACAGTGCAACATTCTCTCTCTCTCTTTGCATTATAGCATTATATTTTTCTCCAGAGACTCCTCTCTCCATTTCCAACCCTAGAAAATTCCCATTGCACTCAAAAAAATAAAGCATGTGTAGTCTTGTACTCTACCTTTGATTTCAGCAATAATTTCTAAATTACAGATGTGTCAGTATATTTCTAAAAACATAGAAAATTAAAGAATATGAAATATAGAATGCAATTTACATCATAATCATACTCTTTTAAGAAGAAAGAAATCCAAAGCATTTAAAAACATTGAAGTTCTATAGTAAAAGCTGATGAAAAAGAAGCACAGTATCATCCATAATATTACTAAAATTAGTACAATCTAATCAGTAAACAATAATTGCTGAGGATCTTTAAAGGAGCAGCCAATGAAAAGACCATTTTAATTGAGGATGGTTTCTGAATTCAAATACAGAACTTCTAGGTTTTAAGGCAGTTTTCTCAATAGTCAACCAAACAGCACACTTTTGTCAAACATTTTTTACCAGATGATCTAGAAAAAAGACCCATTATTCTTCAGGAGCAAAATATATCTTTTCTCACAAAGACATAAAATTATTTTATTTAAATTCAAGAAAATGCTTCAAGCTAACTCATGCTCACAAAATACCTTGAATCTTAAATTTAAATGCAGACCTATAAATTTAATACCATTAAATTGTGCTAAATTTGATTAAATTTACAAAACAAACAAACAACAATAGGCAACACAGTAAAGGCTTAACATTGAAAACATGTTTTCCAAATATTGGAGATTCAGAACATCATTGGGTGTTTGGACCAAAATATAAAGGCTGGGAGAAGCCACTTCCGAGGATTCTGAAAGGATGTCATGAGAAGTTCAGTGAGCCCTTTTCATTTTGCTGATGTTTTCTTTAGCCATGGAGAAGTTTTTTAATGTGATGAAGTCCCACTTGTTTATTCTTTTCTTTATGTATCTTCCTGAAGGGCCCATATTAATGAAAATATTGCTGTGTGGAGTATCTGAGATTTTCCTGCCTATGTTCTCCTCCAGGACTTTTATGGTATCATGACTTATATTTGAATCTTTTATCCATCTTGAGTTTATTTTTGTGCATGGTTTAAGTTGGTGGTTGAGTTTCATTTTTTGCATGTAGCTGTCTGTGAAAATGGAGGTAATTGTACTTGAACAACAATTAAAAAAATAAAAATATGTTTATGATAAGACTGAAAAAAGAAAGTATGGTGAGCCCTTTCCTCTCAAAATAATCTTTTACATGGAGAAAATTATTTAAAAAAATAAAACAATAATATAAAGCCTCCTGAAATTGTCCTAAGGGCATATAGCAAATGAAGCAACATTCATTACAGTTAATATGCTGCATCTTGTTAAGAAAAATAGGAGACTGTGTCACTTGAGCCATAGCTTTATCCTTTAGTTCCTTTTAAGATCTGTTTTATGGAAACTATTTAGGGTGCTTTACTCTGAGTGGATACAGCCAGGAATACAGATCCCTAAAACCCAATCTAGGGCTGTGGTTTCATTTTAGAAGGGGCAAGACACCAGGCCTTCTCTCTTTATCCAGTCTTATGTTGCAGAATTCTATTCTTATTGAGTGTTGTAAGAGGACTGAAGCTAGCTCCTTCGTGTAGGAAGTGCAACTCTACTCCAGACCCATTAGACAAAAAATACTGGGAACCTGATTGCCCCTGCTCCAGCTTGCTCATAGGGTAGAGTTTCCCCACCAGGAAATCAAGAGGGGCAATCTTAGAAGACTAGGTGCTACCACATTCTCCCAGTGCCCATTTTTACTGTGGAAAGGTTGCTCTGGGATAAGGGGACCACTGCTCATGTTTCCACTTCCTGTGTAGTGGCAAAGAGGTTCTGGCTGGGGGAGAGACATTATTAAAGGATGGAGAGCTCTCCAGCTCTGTCTTGGGAAACTAACTTATTTGGATCAGAGCACAGAGAATTCCATGACTGTGGGTATTGTTATAAACAATAGGAATCCTAGTGAATATCAATCAAAGAGATGCTCATTGTTCCATACTACTAGTAGATACATGTAAAATGGAAGGACATTTAGAAGTTCAACCAGGAAAGAGACAGCCAAGAAGAGCCCCTTAGGATTAGAGTTAACCCTGGGGATTGGGAAGTCTAAATGCATGCACTAGTCTATAAACTCTCAGGAACAATTAGAACAATGATGGGTAGAATTAAAAACATTCTCAAACTGTGCACAGATTCATCGGCAAAGGGTGGAAGCCTCACTGACACAAGGGACTTAAACAGATTTATACCTGGATACATCATAATTGAAATATTTGAAATGAAAGATAAAGGGAAAATTTTGTAAGAGCTGAGAGAAAAATGACTCACAATGTATAAGGAAAACCCAATAAATTAATGGTAGACTTTTTAGTAGAGGTAATGGGGCCAGAGGCAGTGGATTGACAAATTCAAAGCGTTGAAAGTAAAAAACTGTTGACCAAGTATTTTATATCCAGCAAAACCACCTTTCAAAAATGAAGATGAAATAAAGACATTTTCCAGAAAAATAAAAGATGGAAGATTTTGTTTGTTATCAGATCTGATTTATAACACTTAAGCACGTTCTTCAAACGGAAAGCAAGCAGCATCAGACTGTAATTTGAATCCATGTGACTAACAAATCATTAATATGTAATTATGTAGATAATAAAAACAATATTATTGAATTATTTGCTTTTTTACTCTTAACTAATTTAAAACACAATTGTATGAAACTGTATATAACCACATTGCTGGACTTAGAACATATAGATGTCATACATTTGACAATAACAGGATAAAGAGTAAAGGTGGAAACAAAAATGTATTGTAGTAAGGAAATGACATAAGATGGTAACTCAAATCCATAATAATAATCAGAAATAGTAAATACAACAAACTATAAATATATGCTTATATTCCTTCCTTCTCTAAGTTTCTTTAAAAAAACACAAGATAATATAATTTTAACAATGTATTGTTTGGTTTGTAACATAGAGGAAACATGTGTAAGACTAGCAAGTAAAGAGGGAGGGAATGAAGCTATACAAAAGTAAATTTTCTATATTTCACTGTAATTAAATTAGTTTAAATCTAGAGTATATTTTGGTAATTTAACATGTACATTATACTGTAGGACAACCAATACAAAATTCAAAAATATGATTACATATTATTTATGGAATTAAAATATTATACCAGGCAATTTCTATATAGTACAAAATTTCCTCAACCTGATATAGGATATGTACAATAAACGCACAGCTCATATCATACCTAATGGCTAAATACTGAGTGCTTCCTCCTTAAGATCAGGAACAAAGCAAGGATATCCACTCTTGCCATCTCTCTTGAATATTGTACTTGGTTCTACCCATGGCAGTTAGACAAGAGAAAGAAATAAAGGGCATAAAGAGTGGAAAGGAAGAAGTAAATTCTATTTGCTGGTAACATAATCCTATACAGTATATTTAAAATTATAAGAAATATCCTAAAAATATAGAGCTTATAAATTCAGCAAATTTGTAGAATTCAAGATGGATATATAAAAATTGATTATATTTCTGTATACTAGTAATAAAAATATACAAATAAAATTCAGAGAATACTTTTATTTACAAAAGCACAAAAAAGACTTGTACCCTGAAACTATAAGGCATTGCTGAATGAAATTAAAGTCTAATTTAGCAGAGATACATCTATTGTTCACAGGTCTGAAGAATTAATGTTAAAGTAGGCAATACTAATTGATCTATATAAAGAGTTGATGTAATCCCTATCAAAATTCTTTTTTTTCATTTCATCTTATACTTTAATGAGTACATGTTAAGATGCAGAACACTGTATATGGATGGCTCTTGTTGACAATGCACTTCATGAGTAAGATTTTCATTCTCAAGTGATTTAGAGGAGTGCACACACTTCATTACTGTAGTATCAGAGTATAATGTACTTGGAGCCCCAGAAGTGTTGTTTTAGGTTCCTATTCACCAAGATCTTCACAATCTTGTACAGACCAAGTTACATAGTAGAGTATACATGAATTTCTTTAAAATTTTAATTGTCGTTGCAGTACAGTTTTCTAAACAACAAAACAAACAAACAAACAAGCAAAATATAACCAAAGACACTGAAATAGAGAACAGGCTGACAGTGACCAGAGGGAGAGGGGAGGGAATTTTAGGGAAAATGGGAAAGGGTTTACAGGAACAAGTATAAAGGACACATGGACAAAAAGTAGGGGGAGTGAAAATGGGAGGGAGGTGGGGAGGAATGGTGGGGGGTGGGCAGGGATGGGAGTAAAAGAAAACTGTACTGGAACAACCAATCAAAATCCTTGCTGGATTTTTTTTTTTTGGCAGAAATTAAAAGGCTGATTCTAAAATTCATATGGAAATGTAAGGGAAATAGAATAGCCAAATTGGTTTTTCTTTTTTTTTGAAAAAGAAGAAAAAGTTGGATAACCTCTCAAATTCCAAGCTCACTTCGGTGCTACAGTATTCAAGACAACGTGATATTCACTTCCAACCCAAAGATGTAGATCAATTAGGTCAAATTTAGATTCTAAAATAAATCCATATATTTATAGACATTTTATTTTTTTATTTACTGTTGTGCAGTTACAGCTGTCCTGATTTTTCCCCCACTGTGCTCCCCTAGCCCATCCCCCCTGTCCCACAGTCAGTCCCCCTCATTGTCCATGTCCATGACTCCTCTATTTCTGTTTCTTTGCTTACCCTTCCCCTTCTTTCCCCTGTTATCCCTCTCCCCCAACCCGTTTGGTCGACTTCTGACTAAGATGAACAGAATAAAATGTGAAAAAAACTAAATGATGTTGTGACAATTAGATATGCATATATAAAAAATGAATTTGGATCCTTATCATGTATCATACACAAACATTAACTCAAAATGAACCTTATATCTACATATAAGAGCCAAAACTATAAAACATTTAGAAGAAAACCATCATGGTATTTGGCTGAACAATGGAATCTTTGATATGGCATCAAATGTACAAGTGACAAAAAAAGAAAAAGAGGTAATTAGTCTACATCAAAATTAAAACTTTTTGATAAAAATGGTACCATCAATAAGATGAATATCCAACTCATAGAACAGGAGAAACCATTTGCAAATTATGTGTCTGGTAAAAAAAAAAACAAAAACCCACCTTATATTCAGAGTACATAAAGAAATATTAGACCTGAATAATAAAAAGACATATGACTCAATTTAAAAATGATCAGAGGATCCAAATAGATATTAAAAAAGGACAGATAATTGGCCAATAAACACATAAAAAAGTACACATCACTAGTCTTGAGAGAAATGCACATCTAAACCACAATTAAGTGGCATTTTATATTTATTAAACTGGCTGTTCTCGAAAAGTCAGTCAATAAGTGTTGGTGAGATTATAGAGAAATTGGAACCTTATATATTGCTACTAGGAATGCTAAATTGTGCAAAATTTGGAAAATCAACAACTTTGGAACATCCTCAGTATGTTAGTTACTGCATGTTCCAGCAATTCCACTCCTAATTATATAACCAAGAGGAATGAAAACATATGCCTATACAGAAACATGCACACATAGATGAAAGTGACATTATTTACAAGAGCCATGAAGTAGAAACAACTGAATGTTGACTGATGAATGAATAAGTTAAATGTGGTGTAACTATGCAATGGAATACTCAATAATAAAAAAGGGAATGAAGTATTTATACATGGTACAACATAGATGAATCTTGAAAACATTATGCTAAGAGAAAGAAAGCAGTCCCAAAAGACTGTACATTGTGTAATTCTGTTTATATGGAATACTCAGTGTAGGCAAATCTGTAGACACAGAAAATAAATTAGTAGTTACCTGGATCCAGGGTAGGGGTTGGGAACCAATGGCTAATGTGTATAGTGTCTTTATGCAGGAGATGAAGAAAATGTTCTAAACTTATCTTGTAATGATTGTACAACTCTGAATATACATTGAATTGTATAATTTAAGTGGGTGAACTTTATAGTATGTGATTTATAGATTAATAAAGATGCTAAAAGAAAAGAAGGGAAAAAATCCTGGGTTTTGCCATGGTGATTTTGAGAGATTTGCCAACTGAGAAGTTAGAAAAACACAGTCCACACAAGACCACTCTCAGTTTTAATATCAGCTACAAGTGCTGGGGATTCCCCAAACTATACACAGGTTTAATAATTTACTGGAAAGGCTCACAGAGTTCATGTCAAAGCTATTATACCTTTGCTTATAGTTTTACTACAGAAAAAAGGTACTGATTAAGATGAGCCAAAGAAAGAAGCAAGAAGGGTAGAGTCCGGGAACAGCACTGCTGGTATTGGTGGCTACACCAGGAGTATTGCCCACTCTGGAAGTTTGCCTGGATCTTGGTGTTCAGAGTTTTATTGGGACTTTTTATACTGGCATGATTGATTGATTGATTGACCAGCCCTTCTGGCTGTGACTTGTGGTCTCTACCCTAAATCACTTTATTTTATTATCCACCCTGGTCTAAAGCCTCCAGGCAAAATAGATACTCCTCCTATCAGGCATGACATTTTAGGGAGTACCTCCCAGAAGTAGAGAACAAAGGCTGATCCTCTTTTAGGGCAAGATTAAATTTTTTACCACCCTGGGACCCTTTTTTATATCACATTGGCAAGACTTTACCCCACTGGAGTCTCAGGTCTAATCTCTGAAGTGTCTCAGATTCCTTCTCCTGTGTAGTCAGTGAATGATGCTGCTCCCTTTGCAGAGATGCACTTATTAAAGAACAATAAGATAGGGGGCTGTAGTGGTGTCTAAGCCTGGTGCTGCTAGTAGCTGTCACACAGAGATCAGAACAAGGCTCCTGTGATTGTCCAGATTTATTTGATTTGCATTATCTTTGAGAATAGCTATTATTGCACCAAAACAGGCAGCAGTGTTTTAAACTCTATATCATTCAAGATAATGATCTATTTGAATAAAAAATTGAAGAGTAATATTAACACATTTTAAATATATAATAATTATATCAACATTGATTTAGAAATTTATACATAAAGCTGTCAAATCCCAATTTTATACCACTGATTATTAAATTTTTTTAATTTGAACATTATTATTCTCATATCACACTATTTTAACACTCAAATTCCAGCTCCATGGGGAGTCTCCACTGTGCTCAGAGCTCCCTTAACTCTGAGATAGACAGATAATGCAGAATGCCTACAGGTTTCCTGAGCAGAAAAACACTTCTTTTCTCCTGTGATTTACTGCTTTTCTTTTATTCCTTCTCCTACTGTTCTAACCTCATTTCTCATAAGCATGTATTCTACCTATATGAGAGGTATTTTCTTTCTGGGCCACCTTATCCAGCATCTGGCAATTTCTGTTCATCACACCTACCTTTCCTCACCCTGGCACATGTGAGCTTGTTGGGTCAGGCCTCTTTTTGGTCCCACTCCACATTTTCTCATAATTCTGAAAAGAACTTCAAAGATCTTGTATTTCCAGAGAAATAAAGTGACTTGCTCCAGGTCACACTGTCCTAGAATTCAGATATCTGGCCCTAAGGCCAGTTGTTTTTCTACAACAAGACTTTTTTCAGTATTTTCAAAATAAAACAACTGATGCAGCAAAAACTGCTTAGGGAGCTGCCTCAGAGATAGAAAATAATTAGAGAAAATCTCGCATGGCTAATATATTCAGTGAATTTTTTTCTTTTGTTCCAAAGTTCTTCTGAAAATGAGCAGTTTCTGTATGTGCTTGACATTAGACTGGAAGACACTGATTCAGTAAAATATAACTGTCTGTCATGTTATAATATTGATGTTCCTTCTGTTCTCAAAAATTTTGCCTATTTCTTATGATTTGGTGGAAGTGAGGATATATTTCTTACAGTTTAGCAGCTCATAGTTTAACCTATTTTAAGGAATTCTCATAGTAAATTTGTAATTGAGTAAACTATACTTTAAATTTAATATATAAAACATGAACATTTTATGAACAAACCAATTAGGCCTAATATGTTCTTATGCTTATAAATTAACAAAATTGCTTTAGCTATACATGAGATGCTAAAAAATAAACATTCCATTTGTTTCTATCTTCCTTGAAATATCTTTAACTACAGAAACAAGAAAATAGAAAGATTTTGGGTCTGCAAAATTTTTGTAAATTAAATCTTTATTCCTTTTTCCCATGGGATCCCAGTTCCCATTTCAAACATTCTAAAACAAATAAACACAAGCCCTTTTCTATGTGCATAAAAATTAGTATATATGATGAAGGAAACTAGTGTTTAAGTTCTTGATATGTTTTCTACCATCTTTAGGGTTAAATCCACATTATTTATTATGATTTACAAAGCCTAACATTATTTGACAACTACTTCCTGTTTGTACTATTAAGCCTTTTAACTCCTTACTCCAGTCTAACAGATTTTTGCTTTTTTAAAGACAGTGTGCTTTGTCTCATGGGCAGGTATTTGTATAAGCAATTTTCTCTACCTAGAACACTCCTTCCTTTGCCTTCCTGGGTGGTTTGATCTAGATGTTTCTCTCAGATCATAGTGCCTGTTACATAGTAAAGATATCAGCAAATATCTATTGGAATAATAAATGAATAAAGGAATGGATGAATGAATGAGTGATAAAGACAGCATTTGGTGATGAGAGTAACATGCATCCTGCCTTGTCCTTCTGGCATTGCTTCTCAAGGATCATGTACTAGGGTTATAGAAGATGTTGAAAGGAGGGATGTGGGAAGACAGACTGAGGGTTTGGAAGACTTTCAGCAATGGATAAGGGATGAGAAGAAGAGGCCAGAATACCTGGAGGATGTTATATACACTAGGGCTTTCTGAATTCTTTACAATAACCCCTAATGTTCATCAGGTTTTTTTTTTCATATTGTTATATACCAATGTTTATGGTATTTTTTGTGGTAAATTTTGCCTTCTTCTATTTTTATTTCCTGGAAGAACATAAGTCCTTTTGGCAATATTACCATAAGTATTAATTTGTCATGCACATTTCTGAATCTTTCTTCCCCAACTCCCTTCAGCCAACCAACATCAATGCATCTGAATTTGAACATGAGCAATCTTTGGGGCATCTATATATTATTATAAATAACTCTTGTTTTATCAAGTAATTACCTGTCTCGCTCAGGAAGATGAAGTTTAAAGAAAGATTTGCTCTTGTGTCTAGGCTCCCTTTGTTTACCATAATCACCAAATGCTAAAGATGCATTTGATCTGACATCCACAAATGCAGTTAACTTCTCCTTTCCCAGGTTCCCATAATCAAGGCAGGTTCTTATATCTCTGCTTGTTCTGTAGAATGCTTAATTCCCTTGTTAAGCCATATTTCTGTTAACTTTTTGACTAGTCAATGGAAAAGGTGGAGCAAAGGGAAGGGTGTGAGTTGGGTACAACTCTTTGATGAAGCTGGGTGGATGCTAATGAGGAATAAGCAGGATGTGAATGTCAGGGAGCAACAGTGTGTCTGGGTTCCTTTCATGGCCCTGAGAAGGTGTTTGTCTTGGGCTCATGCCCTCTGACTAGGACTCTCTTGAGTCCTACCTTTGCATATAACCTGTTCTACACCATATTTTGAAGTCTGCCTTCTCTGATCTCCTAAAGGACTAAAGACTATGTAACTTGTTAAAATTTGTGTTTTTAAATTTTTATTAATATGTGTTTATTTAGTCTTTTCAGCTAAATGTGTATTTTTTCATAAAAGCACACCCTTCATGGTCAGAGTGATGTCTCGAATGTATTCTGTACCTCCAACAATAACTAATACAATTTCAGATAAAAATGAAAATGCCCAAATCTATAAAATGAAAAAGGACTTAAATAGGTTGAAAAAAATACATGTTTATATGCTGAGGATGCATTGAAAACTTTGCCCTTTAGGAACTAAAACATATTTTTGGGAAAGACACAGCACACATTTTAAAGGTACAAAAATGTCCTCCAGGGATTTAGAGAATGAGTTCCAACTTGGGAATGGGTGTCATCTACAGAAACTCATACAGAAGACCTTGAAAGATGAGTACGATTTAATTGGTGGGAAAGAAAAGGAAAATTCTATGCTGAGGAAATAGATGGTTTTTTCCTACAAAGTGTTTTTAATAGAAAACTAGCTTTAATGAATATTATTAGTCACTTACATGGAAGGATTTTGTTTATAAAGATGTCTAGAGGGCACTGAGCTACAAGAGAGTTCTTACTGTATTTATTATAAGACTTCACACAGTATTTCTTATTATGATGAGTAATATAAATCTTTAAAATCAGCATAGAGAAAGCATTTTCATAATTAATTTGATTTTGAAAGTATTATTTCCAAAAGTATCTCAAGACTAATGCTCCCAAGAACATGCTTTGGGAGATGCTGAGCTGGATGAAGGACTCAGAGACATGAACATGTGTGGGACCTTTTGTGGACTCTCCAGTAGGTTGTGATGACCAATTCATAGTAAATTCCTGTGATAATGATAGTTTTACAAGTAGTGTTATAATTATAGATTGAAACATAGTAAAAGGCCTAATTATAATCTTCTTTAGGTTACAGAAGCACTAAAGGGTTTTGAGAATCAGTGTAAGAATATCCAAAGAAGATAATTCTTGTTTAAATGTGCAGAACACATTGCAGAAACTGAACATTTATCACAGTAAAACCAACTAGGAGGCCAGCATAGTACTACAGATGAAAGATGATTAGGATGTCGATTAATACCAGTGCAAGTGTAGCATGGGAAGGACAGATAGGAAACTTAAAAAATAGAATAGACAGAAATGTAAATATTGTTCACCTTTAGAAAAACTCTTGAAATTCACTGCATTAATAGATTAAGGAGAAAAATCTTTAATCATCTTGACTATACCAGCAATTATTTTGTAAAATTCAACTCTTGTTTCTATTTTTAAAACAAAGGAAAAAGTGCTGGAAGCAACCTAAGTGCCCATCAGCAAATGAGTGGACTGAAAAATTATGGTACATTTACACAATGAAATTCTACACACCAGAAAGACAGAAGGAGCTTATACCCTTTGTGACAGCATGGATGGAACTGGAGAGCATTATGCTAAATGAAATAAGCCAGGTAGTGAAGGACAAATACCATGTGATCTCACCTTTAACTGGAACATAATCAACAAAAGCAAAAAGCAAACAAAATATAACCAGAGTCATTGAAATTAAGAACAAAATCTAACAATAGCCAGAGGGGAGGGGTAAGGGGACAGTGGGGAGAAGGGTTTTCAGAAACTACTATAAAGGACTCATGAACAAAAGCAAGGGGGAGGGTGGAAGCAAGGGAAGGAGGTGGGTTTGGAGGGGCTGTGGAGGAGGAGTGGGGAGAAAATAGAGACAACTGTAATTGAACAACAACAAAATAATTTAAATTAAAAAATAAAAAACAAAAAAATTAAAAGTTAATTGATTGCAAAGAAGCTCAGTAAATGTGAGATAGAAATAAGCATTCTTAACCTCATAAAGAGAATTTACCAGAAGCCTGTAGAAAACAGGCTAGTTTATGGTTTACATTTTTATATTAGAACCATTTTTAGTATAGTAAGGATTTATTGGAGGTCTTAGTCTGTGAATAAGACAAAGGTGAAAAGAAATCAGAAGTATGAAACAAAGGTATATTTAATTGTAGATGTTAAGATCTCCATAGAAAATCTCCCAAATATTTAGACATTTTGGAAGAATTAAACATAAATCATACAGAAAACAGCTAAAGAAAAGAGCATTAAAATGAAAAGAGAATCAACTGTATGGGAAAACATATTTTCCAATGATACCTCAGAGAAGGGTTTGATCTCCAAAATACATAAAGAACTCACAGGACTTCACTCTAGGAAGACAAAAAACCCAATTAAAAGATGGGCAAAGAACTCAAACAGACACTTCTCCAAAGAGGACATACAAAGGGTCCAGAGACATATGAGAAGATGCTCAGTATCACTAACCATTAGAGAGATACAAATTGAAACCACAATGAGATACCATTGCACTCTGGTCAGAATGGCCATCACAAAGAAATCAACAAACAACAAGTGCTGGCAAGGATGTGGAGAAAAGGGAACCCTAGTACACTGTTGGTGGGAATGCAGCTGGTGCAGCCACTGTGGAAAACAGTATGGAATTTCCTCAGAAAACTAAAAATGGAACTTCCTTTTCACCCAGCAATTCCATTGTTGGGATTATATCCTGAGAAGCCTGAAATTCCAATTCAAAAGATCCTATGCACCCCAATGTTCATAGCAGCACAATTTACAATAGCCAAGTGCTGGAAACAACCTAGGTGCCCATCAGTAAATGAATGAACCAAAAAACTATGGTACATTTACTTGTTGGAATACTATGCAGAAGAAAGGAAGAAAGAGCTCCTACCCTTTGGGACAGTATGGATGGAACTGGAGAGCATTATGCTAAGTGAAATAAGCCAGGTGGTAAGGGACAAATACCGTATGATCTCACCTATAAGTGAAACCTAATCAACAAAACAAACAAGCAAGCAAAATACAACCAGAGACATTGAAATTGGGAACAAACTGACAGTGACCAGAGGGGAAGTGAGAAGAGATAACTGTGGGAGAGAGAGGAAGGGTTTTCAGGAACATGTACAAAGGACACATGGACAAACATGGACAGGGGTGGGATCGAGGGTGGGAAGTGGGGATGGCTGGGGTGGGGGGGGAGTCCTGGGGAGAAAATGGAGACAGCTGTACTTGAGCAACAATTAAAATAAGTTATACAGCATAGTAAATTGCCACTTTCTAAAGGCTATTCCAAACTTTTGTAGCATAACTTTACCATATACTAGAAGCTAGAAATCATGAGGTTACATTTACCAAACTCTCAACTCATGTTCCATACGTGATCTGGCTTCTACAAGCAGACACTTATAAGAGATACTTAGAACTGAAAATGAGGCAGAAAATATGCTTTTGTTGTACTTGCTGGCAGTCAGTGTTGGAAAAAAAATTTGGTTTTCTGGGTTGGCACTAACAGTTCCCAGTGTTTGGACCTTCCCTTGTTTGTACTTGCTGAGAGGGTTCCATCTTAGGGAGGGGAGGTGCAACCCTGGGGTCAACAGCTATGGAGTTTCTTGGTGTCTGGGTTGTGGCTGAGCTGTGGTACTGGAGTCAGCACTTGGACAGTGAATTTTTAATTCTCCAACATTCAATTTCTGGCAGAAATATTCATTCCCTTGGCAGGCGAGTGAGTATAAGATGCTCCTCTGGGTGTCACTTCTGGAAGCACAGCTAGAGCTCATTTGCCCCCATCTAAAATTTTGTAAACACTCTATTCTCTGTATTAAATTCTTTCTTTGGGAGAGCAAACTAGAGTGGTATCTATTATCTATAAACCACTGACTGATAAGCATATACTTTAAAATGTCTGATATGAGTTAATACAATCCAATTTTTATTTCTACAAAAAGCAAATATGTAGTTTATAAATAAATTTTAAAATGCCCATTTACAGTTGGAACAAAAAATGATACATGACCTTTACCAAGAAAATTGCATAAACACATTACCAAAAATATAAAACAGGGAAAACAGGCCTGGCCAGTGTGGCTCAGTGGTGGGAGTGTTGTAGACTTAAGGTTATGGGTCCAGTTCCTGATATGGAAACATACCAGGATTGTGGGTTTGATCCTCAGTAGGGGCACATAGAAGAGGCAGCCAAACAATGTTTCTCCCTCTTATCAATGTTTCTCTGTCTCTCTCTTCCTCTCTCTCTAAAAGCAATGAAAAAATGTCTGCAGGTGAGAATTAAAAAAAACGTGGAAACCATATGGTACACATAGGTATAAGGAAATTTAATAATATAAAAATATCAATTCTATCAAATTGAAATAAAGTTTCAGTGAAATTCCTCAAGAGTCTCAACAGGTGTTTTATGTGTGCACATGTGGAATTTAACAGTTTTATTTAAAAAAATTGAAATAAAATTAGAGAGCCAAAATGGCTTAAACTAATTTACATTGACTTTGACAATGACAACCATATAATGTTAATTATTGGATCTTTGGAATAAGTCATGATCACATTGAATTCTGCAACTTTATATTTCTCTATAATAAAACCAGCTTATCAGAGTCTACACAAACCTCTTAAAGCCTAGTGAAATTTATATCTGTACTGCTTGAGTCTTCTAATTGTTCAACATGATATATCCCTTTCTCATTTCTCTCAATCTTATTAGTTTTACAAACCTTACACATTTTTAACTAGCTATGTTAATATTTGATGTTTTGGATAATCTTATATGTTATAATCTAGTTTCACCTTCTCTCTGTTGGTGATAAATATAAAAAACAATATATTAATTTTGTGTCCAGCCACCTAAAATAAAGTTTTTAATTCTTATAATTGGTATGTTTGTTCTTTCAGATATTTTATATATAGTCATGTCATATAAATTTTCTGAGAATGAAACTTTTTTCATTCTTCCTAATCCTTATATTTTTATTTCTTTATTGTGCCTTGTACAAATTAAAACTTCTTACACAATATTGAATAGAAGGGATGATAGTGGGCATCCTTATTTCAATTTTGGGGAGAGCTTTTAGTTTCACTGACTTGGATATTTGCCATAGAGACTTTGTAGATATTTTGTAGGCATTTTTAAAGATATTTTCTGTAGATATTTTGTAGATACATGAAATGCCATTCCTAATTTCCATAGAGATATAACATGAATACGTTTAAATTTTTTAGGATTTTTCTGCCTCTATAAATACAATCCTGTGGTTTTTCTTCATTGTCTGTTAAAATGGTGTCTTTGTTCATTTGGGCTACTATAACAAGAATGCCATTGACTTGGTGGCTCAACAAATAAACATGCATTTCTCACAGTTCTGGAAGCTGAGAAGTCTCAGAACTTTGCCTGTAGGTTCTATGTCTGGTTAAGACATATTTCATGGTTCATAGATTAACATCTTCTTGCTGTGTCCTTACATGGCAGGATATGTGAAAGAGCACTCTGCTCTTTCCTTTATAAAAACACTAATCCCAATCATGGATGCTCCACTGTCATGACCCAATCACATTCCAAAGACCCTAAGGGTTGTCAGCTCTCTGGAGGTTAAAATTTCAATAGACAAACTTTTGGGGGACACAGACATTTAGTCCATAACATGTGATAAGTTGTATAAATTAATTTTCAAATGTTAAACCACACTTCTGTTCCTGGTATAAACACAACTTAATGCTGATATATTATCTTTTAAAAACTTTTACTAGATATGGTTGAAATTATCCATATGTTGTATGGAATTTGTGCATCTGTGTTCCTAATTGAGATTTTCCTACAATTTTTTATGGCTTTTTAAAAGTTTTGGTATCTATGTTATTTTGGCCTCATAAAATGATTTTTCCCCCAATTATCTAAGTATTCTCTTTGGTGTTGCTTTTTAAATTGTTTGCTGAAATTCACCAGTATAAACATGAGCTTAGAGTTTTTATGGATATGATTTCAATTACACATTCAATGTTAATAGTTATATGAAAATTTAGATCCCTATTTCTTCTTGTGTCATTTTAGGGAAGCTATGTTTTCCCTAGGAATTTTTCTTTGATTTCAATTTGTTGTGTATAGTTGTTCATGATATTTTTTTTATAATTTTAAAAAGGTAGTTGATATTTAAAATAAAACATATCTATCATCATTAAAAGTTTATTCATGCCATTTTGAAATACATCTTTCACATCCCTCTCCACCTCTGTCCTCAGGGATATGCAGGTAACTACTGATCTGCTTTTTCTCACTATACGTTATTTTGTAATTCCTAGAATTTTATATAAGTGGAGTATATGGAATATACTCTCTTTTATTTGGATTCTTTCAGGAAACATAAATATTCAGTAATGTGTAACAGATAATTCATTTCTTTTTATTGTTTAGTATCATCCCACTGAATGGTCATACTGCAATTATAGTCATATAGTTATTAATGGACATTTGGCTTGATTCTAATTCTTGACTGTTATAAAACTACTATGAACATTCATGTAAAAGTTTCTGTGTAAACACATTTTCACTTCTCTTCGTTAAATATCTAGGAGTAGAAAGTCTCAATCATATAGTAGCTGTGCATTTAATTTTGTAGAAACTGTCAAGGTATTTTCCAAAGCAGTTGTTCCATTTTACATCCTGAACCATGGAAATTACACTTCTATTACATTTTTGTCAGCAGCTGGTATGGTTAGTCTTTTTAGTTTCACCTAAAAGGTCTAATGGTAGCTCATTCTGGTTTTAATTTGAATTTCTCCTGTGACTAATGATGTTGAGTATCTTTCATGTGCTTATTTGCCATATGTTATTAGAGGAAATGTTTATTCACATATGTTGCCTTTTTTAAAAAGTGGGCTGCTTGTTTCCTTATTGCTGAGTTTTGAGAGTCCTTTATATATTCTAGATATAATTCCTTTATCAGATACATGATTTGCAAATATTTTTCCCACTTAGTTGTTTGTATTTTACTTCTCTTAGTGTCTTTAGAAGAACAAAAATTTTTTAAAATATATTTTATTGATTGTACCATTACTCTTGTCCCATTTCCCCCTTTATTCCCCTCTGCCCTATACACCCCCTCCCCCCCCACACCGTCCCACCCCCTTAGTTCATGTCCATGGGTAATACATATAAGTTATTTGACTTCTACCTTTCTTAAACTACTCTTAACCTCCCCTGTCTATTTCCTACCTATGATTTATGCTACTTATTCCCTGTAACTTTTCCCCCATCCCCACCTCCTTTCCCATGGATAACCCTCCATGCGATCTCCATTTCTGGGGTTCTGTTCCTGTTCTAGTTGTTTGCTGAGTTCATTTTTGTTTTTGTTTTTTAGGGTGGGTTGTTGATAGTTGTGAGCTTGTTGTCATTTTACTGTTCATAGTTTTTGATCTTTTTCTTTTTCTTAGCTAAGTCCCTTTAACATTTCATATAATAGGGGTTTGGTGATGATGAACTCCTTTAAGTTGTCCTTATCTGGGAAGCACTTTATCTGCCTTTCCATTCTAAATGATAGCTTTTCTGGATAGAGCAATCTTGGATGTAGGTCCTTGCCTTTCATGATTTGGAATACTTCTTTCCAGCCCCTTCTTGCCTACAAGGTTTCTTTTGAGAAATCAGGTGACAGTCTTGTGGGAACTCCTTTGTAGGTAGCTGTCTCCTTTTCTCTTGCTGCTTTTAAGAGTCTCTCCTTATCTTTAATCTTGGGTAATGTAATTATGATGTACCTTGGTGTGTGCTTCCTTGGGTCCAAATTTTGGGGACTCTCTGAGTTTCCTGGACTTCCTGGAAGTCTATTTCCTTTGCCAGATTAGGGAAGTTCTCCTTTATTATGTTTTCAAATAAGTTTTCCATTTCTTGCTCTTCCTCTACTCCTTCTGGCACCCCTATAATTCAGATGTTGGAACATTTAAAGATGTCCTGAAGGTTCCTAAGCCTCTCCTAATTTTTTCGAATTCCTGTTTCTTCATTCTGTTCTGGTTTAATGTTATATCTTCCTTCTGGTCCAAAACATTGGTTTGAGTCCTGGTTTCCTTCCCTTCACTGTTGGTTCCTTGTACCTTTTCCTTTATTTCACTTTTCATAGCCTTCTCTTTTTTCTCTTTTGCAACCATACTCAATTATTTTTGTAAGCATCCTGATTACCAGTGTTTTGAATTGTTCATATGATAGGTTGGCTATCTCTTCATTGCTTAATTGTATTTTTTCTGGAGCTTTGATCTGTTCTTTCATTTGGGCTACTCTTTTGACTCTGTGGGCCTGTAATACAGTAAGGAGCGGAGTCTTAGGTAATTGCCAGGTCAGGGAAACCCAGGATTCAGTGTTGTGCCACTATATGCGGGGGAGGAGTCCTAGAGGGAACAAGGCTAGTGGCTATCAGCCAGCATTCAATCACTTCAACTGCTATCAGCCAGCATTCAATCACTTCCACTGCTACCTACAAGCAAATTGGGCCCTTCTGGTGCTGATTCCTGGGTGGGTGGGTTTGTGTATGTTCTAGGATTCTGTGGGTCTCTCTAATGGACTCTCCTATGAAGCTGGGAGTTTCTCCTGCCACCGCAATTCTCATGGGTTTTTTCAGTCAGAGATTTTGAGGCTTTATTTCCCTGAACTGGAACCCTGGGTTCTGTGGTCTGTCTCGCTCCCCAGTTGTGCCTACTAGTTTATCTGCATGCAAATGTGGAACTGCCCACTATGACAGCTGCTGCCTTGCTGCATCTCCTCCCCACCCTGGTTCCCTGTCTCCACCCCTCCTACCAGTCTGGGTGAATGATTCTTCTTTAACTCCTTGGTTGTCAGACTTCCATCCAGTTTGATTTTCTGTCAGTTCTGGTTGTTTTTGTTTTAAATTTGTTGTTGTCCTTCTTTTGGTTGTGTGAGGAGGCACAGTGTTTCTACCTCTGCCTGTATCTTGGTCAGAAGTCCAGAATAAAAGTTTTAATATTGATAAAGTCCAATTATCAACTTGTTCTCTCTTGGATTTGCCTAATCTCAATCACAAGGTTTTTCTCCTAAGTTTTCTTATAAAAATTTTATACTTTTTGTTTTACATTTTGGTCTATGATCCACTTAGTTAATTTTTATGTATGGAGTGATGTATGAATTGAAGCACATTTTAAAAATATGGCAACAGGATTATCTTCTAATACTGAGTTGTCTTGTACCTTTGTTGAAAGTTTGTTGTGTGGGTACACTTCTGCATAGTCTACTATGTTTTATTGAGTTGTTTATTTTTATAAATATAAGAGATTATATTGATTATTATATTTTAAAATATATCTTAAACTCAGGTACTTTTAGTCTGCCAATTTCACTCTTCCTTTTCAAAGTTGTTATGCATATTCTAGGTCTTTTCTATTTCCATGTGGATTTCAGGATTAATTCATTGGGAGATTGTGTTGTATCTATAGATTGATAATTTAGGGAGAATTGACATCTTAACAATATTGAGTCTTCTGTTCTATGAACATTGTATTTAGGTCTCCAGTAATTTTGCTGGACACTTGAGGTGTTCTGTCTGAAATCTCTGGAATTCTGCCTCTGTGCTTGTCTTTCCTCCTTTGTACTCTATCCCGAGACTTCAGCTTCCTGGGGTCTCATTAAGGGGAAAATCAGTGCTGTCCCCTCAACCCATGGAGTTCAGCAGACTCCACATGGGTTTTCCTTTCTTCATTGTAGCCTGGGAATGTGTTTAGAGCATTGAGTGTGAACAATGGTAGATCTCACCTTTTCTTTTTTATCTCAGTTTTGGCTGTTATACATGAGACTACTATGGATATTTGTGTACAGGTATATGAAAGACAGGCGGGTTTTATTGTTTCTTTTTGTTAAATATGTAGGAGTGGAAAGACTAAGTCATATGGCAGGTAAATATGTAGATATACAAAATCTTGCAAAACCTTGATTCATATATTTCTTTGTTGTGTCACATGGGAATGTAAATACAGTTCCTGTTTTCTCATTCTGGCCTGAAGTAGTTGTTTTTAATGACTGTAGGATCTGTAAAAATTTGTCTAAGTTCTTAATTTGATATTAGTTATTTGTCTTTTATATTTTATTGAGATTATTTTTCAAAGTTTTATTAATTTATTGAAATTTTCAATTAAAAATCCTTTGGCTATTTAGCTGATCTTCTGTATATGTGTTTGATCTCTATTTTAACATCTTTCCCTAATTTTATTTATTTCCTTTTAACTTTTTGGATTTAATTTAGTATTCTATTCTAAACTTTTGTAGGTAGATGATTAAAACAGATACTTTTAGTCTTTTAATATAATTTAAGGCTATAAATTTCCTTCTAAGCCTAAATTCAGCTAGACCCCAGAAGTTTTGAGGTATCATATTTTAATTAATACTCTATTGATAAAGTTTTATATTTTAATTATGGTGTCTTCTATAACATATATGTTGTATAAAATTTATTTATTAATTTTTCTAAGTACAGGCAAATTTCAATTTTCTTTTGTTATTAACTTTCTCTATGAGAGAAACATTTGTTAGTTTCAGATTTTTCTAAATCATTCATATTTGCTTTATGGACAAACATGTAGTCAATACTGTGTAATCTTTAGAAAGTGTATATTCAGAAATTACTGGGTACATGTATGTTTGGTTAGGTCCAACTTATTAATGGTGTTGTTGAGGTTTTTCTCTATCTCTACTATTTTTATTCTATTATTTATTCTACTAGTTACTTTGAAATGTGTGTTGCTATTCTCCTCTTTAATTAAGAATTTATGATTTTGTATAGTTTTCTATTTTACTCTATTCATTTTAGCGTTATAAATACTGAGACTATAAATCAGGTGCAAACGTAATGGAAACAGTGTTTGGTAAATTTAACTATTAAAATAAAATCTTTATCTACAATAACATTTCCCTTAAATTCTATGTTATAGAATATTAATATAGATTAATATCAGTATAAGAGCAACACAACTGACAAAACTAGCCAGATTGATCAGGGGAAAAAAAGACACAAGTTAGCAATGTTAAGAATTAGGAGGGGACAAAAGTAAAGATGTTATGTATACTAAAAAAGATAAGAAAATTAAGAATGGAAATCATGCCAATAATTTCAGTTCAAAGTTTTTGGAAAATTTTTTTGAGGATAGACACTGCCAAACCTGAGTTGTCATATCTATTAAGAAACTGTTGATTTTTTATTGAAGAACATTTCCACAAAGAAAGCTTCAGTAGCAGTGACTTATACTGTGCATTTAAAGAAGAAATAATATCACTTATGAAAACCAAAGGGGAAGATATATATTCCAACTCATTTTATGAAGTCACCATTATACTGCTACCAAAGCCAAAGATATATAAAAGTAGAGACCAATATCCCTCATGAACATAAATATAAAAAATATAAAATTTGAGCCAAATAAATCAATGATATATAACAATGATAATACTTTCTATATAATTGGGCTCCCCCCCACCCATGCATTTAAGGTTATATAACATTTAAAAAACAAACACCATACCAATAGAGTAAAAAAGAAAAAAATAATAATACGAGAAAGACAGAATGAGCATTCGGCAGAATCTAACATCCATACCTCTTAGGAGGCTTGTTTAGGTATCTTTCTCAACCCGATGTAGATCAACCACAAAAATTTACACCTAATGTCATACTTCATGGCTAAAGACTTTTCCTTTTAAGACAGGAATGAGGCAACGATATCTGATCTCAGCACTTCTCTTCATTATCATGGGTATTTTAGCTATAAGGAATAAGGAATATAATTCAAAATGAAGGGAAAATAGTATTTGAATGACATAGAAAGAAGATAAACTGTATTTATTCACTCACAAGTAAAAATGGGTAGAGAAAGAGAGAAAACAATTAAGACCATAACACCAAAATTACATGCTGAGTAATAGGAACAGTGTAGTCTCTTAACAAAAAATACAAGAGCAAAAAGGGAACTGATTTCAGGAAGAATATTTAATGTTTTTGAACAAATGAAGTTTTAAAAGCCAGAAAGATATTTATGTGAAATGCATCTTACTGGTCTTTCCTTCTGCCAGCCCCTTAAATAATGATTCCATCTTTTTCATTAATGTCATATCCCTGCCTCTCCTCTCTTCCTTTATTCTTTCTCTTAGTAACTTACCCACCCTCAAAGCTTGTATATGTTGAACTCTATTGTGTTTCTTCCCAATATAATTTTGAATTTTCATATTAACCTGAATGTTACTAAGTATCTCTACCAATCTACAACATTTTTTTCACATTAGTGAGGACACTGATGAACTTTAAAAAAAATTAATCCCAGTATCCACCCAAGCAGAACACTGCTTGTTATGTCCCCTTTGGGTAACATTACTCTTAAGAAGAAAATTTATTTGGAATGACCCTCCAACTAGCAATTAGGCAGTCTGGGTCATAATTTCTCATTGAATTGATAATGGTGCAATGAAGGAAAGAATATAAAGCTTTGCGAAAGTCAAAAGTGGCTCCATTGTCTCCCTTCTATCTACCTATCCTGTCATTTCTTCATAGAAGATTAATTTTGTAATTTTATAAAATGCTGACACAAGCTTTATGGCTTTATCACCAAGTAGTTGATGTCCTCATTATGGCCTTCTTGTAGCTAGGATAATTCTTCTCACAACATACTGGAAATCAGACAAAAGACAGGATTTCAGGTGGTTATTAGGAGCATGCTTTCTTTATAAAAATTGTCCTATTTCTTCATAACCAAGGGGAATGCCTAGCAAAGGTTTTAAATTTGACTGATAAATTCCTTTCTACTTGTGACAGAATGAAGCTCTGTTGTGGCCTACAGTACTGCAGCATAGGCTTTGTTTCCTTTGGGTAACAGTCAGTCTCAAGTATGCCAGAGAAAGAGATAGTAAAAACAGATTTTATTTTTGGAGTTCTATGTCCTAGTGACTCTTTTCTAAGCACAACTTTATATATCATGAACATGAGTCATTCAAATGGGCAAAGTGACCCATTTAAAGTAAATATATGGGTTCAGAAGATGGCAGCCAAGTAGATGGAAGCTGAGACCACTTCCTCTTACACCCAACTTGGAAACTTCACTGATCTTCCAAAAAATAAACTGAACATTCAACAAAATCTTAGTTGATAGGAAGTTTGGGAGTCAAGGAGTACAGAAGATGTTTCACAATGGGTGGTAAGGAGATTTTATAAGTGAAGGAGACATACCCGATGGGTGATTCCTGCAGCTATGGAAAACCTGGTCAGAGATCACAGCTTTGCAGCTCCCTCCCATCCCAGAACAGGGAACCCCCAGACCAGGGCCAGGGGCAACTTGGATACACAAAGCTGGGGAGATCCAGGCTACACACACACAGAGGAAGCTACACACCCACAACTGCAGTGGCAAACACCAACCAAGAGAGTGCCAGAGAGAGAGAGGGATTCTATCTGCACCTGAGTCAGGTGCAGGAGGATGGCTATGGCCAGCCATGACTGTGAGAGACTTTACTTTTTAGAGAGGTGGTATGTCTGGAAAGCCAGACAGGGACTCAGTGCTTCAGTGAGAGTGCCCATAGAAACTTTTTAAAAGGAGAGCTGAGGTGTGCTGGGCAGGGACCCTGCGTGCAGCTGCCCTGCCAGCAATGGGAAAGGATTAAGGGCATGGTTTGCTTCCACTCAGTGCAGCTGGGCAGAGAGATCAGAAAGGTGCATAGCAAAGGGATTTCTTTACCCCAGCCTGGTGCAGCTGGCAGGGTGGAGGCTGGGCAGAGGCTTTGCAGAGTGGAGAGTGCAGGACTCTGAGGCAAGGGCAGGAATCTGAGAACTGGAAGGGTAGGAGATGAGCACCTGAGATTATTTAAAGCCAGACCAAGGCCCCTTCCCTGGCAGAGATCTAACCTCCAGGACAGGAAGGGTGCACCTGGCCCCCACTTCCTGCAGGATTGAAAACACCTCCAATGGGGAATATCTGAAAAATAGGCATGCCAGGCTCAAGAACCCACTGCAGGGTGCATTTCTGCAAGAGAAAGACAAGAGGAATGCTTATAGGGCCCATTTTCAACTTCTCCCAGGGAGATAAAACACTAGTCCTAGGGCCCTATGTCACTGAGGCCAACAAAGCAGGGAGATCAGAAATTGGTACAGCAAGGGGGAATCAGGGCCCCACCCTGCCTCGGCTCTCACACAGACCTACCCTCAACACCAAGTAGGAGAGAGCTGACCCTCTTACACAGATTGGCTGTTCCTTGATAAAGGCAGTCAATTCATCAGAAACTATATATTATTGGAAATAAGCTGGAACAGATCAAGAGAGGTGGTGCAAGGGTAGGGGGAACACACCCACATTTTTCTCAGAAGATTGAACAGTGCCTCTCAGGGGAGACCTAGGGGTCCCACCCTCCTGATCTCAACAGAAGCTCCCTCTAAAGGTGCTGACAGAAGCTGGATCACCCACCCTGGGACCCTGAGCTGACAAAAAAACAGCGGTGGATCCAGGAAGAGAAGTCAGAAGGGGAATGCCAAACTGCTGAAATGAATTTCAACTCATTCTTCAGAATTTGCATTTTTTTCTTCCTTTCACATAGCCTTTTAATATTTCTTTTTTTTGCTTCAGTTGTATTCCAACTAATTTACTATTCTTTGTCTTTTATTTAGATTTTATATATATTCTTATTTTATTGTTATTTCAAATCTCATTGCACTCTTACCTTCTCTTACTCCATTTTGCTTTATTCCTGCCCTTTCTTATTTTCATTGTAAATTTTATTTTCCCTCATGCTACGCTTTGTTCCTATTCCTTACTCTTACTAGTTCTGCTTCTGCTATCTTCTCAAAAGCATTCTTCCTTTCTTCAATCAGCTCATATTCTTTTAACTCCTCTTATAATATTATTTCCTTTCCAACTTTTTAAATTGTGGCTTGTTTGGCATGGATATTATGCCTATTGCTGTTCTTCTTCAATAGTATTCCTATTTGTTTACTACTTTTTAATTTCAAATCTCATAAGGTACTTTCCCCCTGTTTTACTCCTTTTGCCTTCCTTCTGCTCTTACTTATTTGAGTAAAGAATTTTATTTTTCCTTTTCTTAGCCTGAATTCTATTCCTTACTCTTATTATTTTTTCTACTGCTATCCTCTCATAATGACTTTCCTTTATTTGAGACATCTTATATTCTCTTTTCTTTTTTTGTATAATATGCTTATTCCCTTTCCACCTTTATTAATATTTGCTCAGTTGTCATTGTTATTAACCTTGTTGCATTTTATCCACAATTTTATTTCCTTTAATTCACTACTTTTTAAATTTTATTTCAAACCTCATAGTATATTCTTCCCTTTTCTTATTCCATTTTGCCAGCTAGAGGGGAGAGCCCACCAATGAATGAGCACCAATAGTCAAAACCCAAATACAACAAGAGAGCCCACATAAACTGAATAAAGGGCAACTCTAGAGCATCCAGATCAGGAGATCAAAGAGACTGCACCACTAGTCCCATAGTGATGCAGACACTGGCCTGTGTCCGTGTCATTATGGATGATATGAGACATTCACAGTAAATGTCTTTGCAGTAAATGTCTTCAATTCAGGGTGAGTGAGGTTTTTTTTTTTAGCAAGAGCAAGACTCAAAGCAGCCTAGGCACATTGCAGGCCTGATTCCCCATGGGAGAACCTATCCATGGTCATGGGTCCTGTGCATCTTGGAGTGGAAGCTGGGCTCATGCCATGCAGAATGGTCTCCTACACACAGAACTCCTACCACACAGCCTGCCCCACAAAGTCAGGTAGTCAAAGCAGAGCGATCTGAAATGCAGAAACAAACACAAAGAGTTACAAAAAATGAGGAGACAAATAAAGAACCCCCAATCAAAAGGAAAGGAAAAATCCCTAGAAAAAGAGCTAAATGAAATTGAGGCAACCAATGTATCAGGCATAGAATTCAAAATGATGGTTATATGGATGTGCTAGGAACTCAGTGAAAACTATAAGGATCTTAGTGTGAACTATAGCAGCATGAAAAAGGATATAGAAACTAGGAATAAGAACCAGGAAGAAATGAAGAATACAATATCTGAAATAGAAAAAAATACACTAGAGGAAATTGAAAGCAGGCTAGATGAAACTTCAGTTGTATTCCAACTGAACAAATCAGTTGTTCCAGAGGAACAAATCAGTGAGATGGAAACAAAGTAGAAAGAAATACCCATTCAGAGCAACAAAACAAAAAAGACTCAAAAGGAATGAGGGTAGTTTAAGGGAGTTTCAGGACAACCTGAAACATAATGACACTTGCATCATAGGGATATCAGAAGGAGAAGAAAAGGAGCAAGGCATAGAAAACCTGTTTGAAAAAATAATGACAGGAAACTTCCCTAACTTCATAGAGGAAAAAGTTATGCAAGTTCAGGAAGCACAGAGGATGCCAATCAAGATGAACTCAAAGAGGCCCACCCTAAGACACATCATAGTTAAAATGGCAAATTTAAAGACAAAAAGAGAATCTTAAAGGCAGGCAGCAAGGAAGAAACAGTTAGTAACAAACAAGGGAGCTCCAATAAGGCTCATAGATGATTTTTCAAAAGAAATACTATAAGCCCGAAAGGATTGGCATGAATATTCCAGGTAATAAAAAACAAGGACTTACAACCAAGATTATTCTATCCAGCAAGGCTCTCATTTAAAATGGAAGGCAAAGCCCTGGCTGGT
Source organism: Tonatia bakeri (assembly GCA_004024845.1). Lineage (NCBI taxonomy): Eukaryota > Metazoa > Chordata > Mammalia > Chiroptera > Phyllostomidae > Tonatia > Tonatia bakeri. Next base: position 263,964 of record PVIA01001238.1, read on the forward strand.
GTAGCTCACTGGATTGAGCGCGGGCTGCGAACCAGGCATCGCAGGTTCGATTCCCAGTCAGGGCACATGCCTAGGTTGTAGGCCATGTCCCCCAGCAACCGCACATTGATGTTTCTCTCTCTCTCTCTCTCTCTCTCTCCCCCTCTCCCTTCCCTCTCTAAAAAATAAACAAATAAAATCTTTTAAAAAAAAGTAATTTATAAAATGGAAGGCAAAATAAAGAACTTCCCAGACAAAAAAAAGAGAAATGCTAATAGAGTGCATATCCACCAGGCCAGCATTTTGAGAGATGCTACAGGGACTACTATAAAATGGAGGAGAGAAAGAAATGGGGGGAGAGTGAGAGGGAGAGAGAGAGAAACACAGGTATGGAAAAAATGGCAATGAATAAGTACCTAGCAATAATAACTTTAAATTCAAATGGATTAAATGCTCCAATCAAAAGAAATAAAGTAGCTGAATGGATAAGAAAACATGACCAATATACATACAGGCTGTCTACAAGTGACACACCTCACAACAAAAGATCTACACAGGCCCTGGCTGGTGTGGCTTAGTGGATTAAGCACCAGCCTACAAACCAAAGGATTACTGGTTTGATTCCCAGTCAGAGCACATGCCTGGGTTGTGGGCCAGGTCCCAGTAGGGGGCACATAAGAAGCAACCACATATTGATGTTTCTCTCCCTTTCTTTCTCCCTCCCTTCACCCCACTGTCAACAATGGATAGATCTTCCAAACAAAGAATCAGCAAGGATGTTGTAGCCCGGATTACATTCTACATCAAACAGACTTAACTGATATATACAGAACATTTCACCCCAAAGAAGCAAAATATACATTCTTTTCAAATGCACATAGATCATTTTCAAAATAGACCACATGGTAGAATACAAAACAAGCTTCAACAAATTCAAGAAAATTTAAATAATATCAAGCATGTGCTTAGGCCACAGTGAATTGAAACTAGAAACCAACCTTAAGGAAAAAACTCAAAAGCATTCAAATACATGGAGACTGAATAACATGTTATTAAATAATGAATGGGTGAACAATGAGATCAAGAAGAAATAAAAAAAAATATCTGGAAACAAATGAAAATGAACACATACAACCCCAAACCTATGGGACACAGCAAAGGAAGTCTTGGGAGGGAAGTTCATAGCAATACAGGTCTACCTAAAGAAGCTAGAAAAATCTAAAATAAACTACTTAATCCTACATCTAAAAGAACTAGAGGAACAACAACAAATAATGCCCAGAGTGAGTAGAAGGAAGGAAATAATCAAGATCAAGGCAAAACTATACATTCATTTAGACTACACAGTCTAAATGATATAGAGACTAAAAGAACAAAGGATCAATAAATCCAAGAGCTCTTTCTTTGAAAAGATAAACAAAATGGACAAACCTTTAACCATACTCATCAAGAAAAGAGAGAGAGAGAGCACCCAAATAAATAAAATCAGAAATGAAAAGGAGAAGTTACAACTGGTACCACAGAGATACAAAGGATTGTAAGAAATTACTTTGAATAACTATAGGCCAAGAAATTGGGCAACCTGAGTAAAATGGACACATTTCTAGAAACATACCATCTGCCAAAACTGAATTAAGAAGAAGCAGAAAGCCTGAATAGACCACTAATGACTAGTGGAATTGAAGTATTAATAAAAAAAAAAAACTCCCAGCAAACAAAATCCCTGGACTAGATAGTTGCACAGGTGAGTTTCACAAAACATTTAAGGAGGAACTAATTTCTATCATCCTCAAACTATTCCAAAAAATTCAAGAAGAGGGAAGACTCCCAAACTCTTTTTATGAGGTCAGTATCATCCTAGTTCCAAAACCAAGTAAAGATACAACAAGGAAAGAAAACTACAGGCTCTGATGAACATAAATGCTAAAATCCTCAACAAAATACTGGAAATCCAGGTTCAGAAATACTTTAAAAACAGCATACACCATGATCAAGTGCAATTCATCCCAGGGATGTAAGGAAGGTTCAGTATTCACGAATCCATAAACAAAATACACCACTCAATCAAAAGGACAAAAATCACATGCTCATATCAATAGGTGCTGAAAAAGCAGTTGATAAAATCCAGCACCCATTTAGAATAAAAATACTTAGCAAAGTGAAGAATAGAGGGAGCATACCTTAACATAATAAGAGCCATATATGTAAAACCTACAGCCAGCAATATGTTCAATGGGCAAAACTAAAAGCTTTCCCTTTATGATCAGGAGCAAGACAAGGTTGTCAATTTTCACTACTCTTATTGAACATGATACTGGAACTTCTAGCCATAGTAATCAGACAAGAAAAAGAAATAAATGGCATCCAAATTGGAAAGGAGGAAGTAAAACTGTCATTATTCTCAGATGACATGACAGTGTACATAGAAAACTCTATAGTGTCCACCAAAATACTACTCTACTTAATAAGTGAATTTGGCAAAATAGCAGGATAAAAAGTCAATGTTCAGAAATCAATGGCATTTTTGTGCACCAACCATGAAATATCAGAAAGAGAAGCTCATAAAAAAATCCCATTTGCCATAGCAACAAGGAAAATAAAGTATCTAGGAATAAATTTAACCAAGGAGGTAAAAAACCTGTACTTGGAAAACTATAGAACACTGAAGAAAGAAATTAAGGAAGATACAAATAAAAGGAAGCATATACTATGTTCATGGATTGGAAGAATTAACATCATTAAAATGTCCATACTACTCAAAGCTATCTATAGATTGAACACAATTCCTTTTAAAATACCAATGACATATTTCACAGATCTAGAACAAATATTTCAAAAATTTGTATGAAATCAAAAAAGACCCTGAATAGCCTTAACAATCTTGAGAAGGAAGAACATAGTAGGAGGGATCACAATACCTGATATCAAAGTATACTACAAGGCCACTGTAATCAAAAGTCTGGTACTGGCTTAAGAACAGCCACATAGATCAATGGAAGAGAATAGAGAACCCAGATATAAACTAAGCCTCTATGGTCAATTAATATTTGACAAAGAGTGTGTGATCATACAAAGAGTAAAAATAGCCTCTTCAATAAATGGTGTTGGGAGAACTGGACTGGTACATGCAAAAAAATGAAACTAAACCACCAAGTTATATCATGCACTAGAATATACTCAAAATGGATAAAAGACTTAAATATAAACCATGAACCTTAAAAATCCAAGAGGAAAACACAAGCAGAAAAATTTCAGATATCCCATGTAGCAATATTTTTGCTGATATATGTCCTAGGTCAAGTGAAATAAAGGAAATAAACAAATGGGACTACATCAAACTAAAAATCTTCTGCACAGCTAAAGAAACATCAAGATGAAAAGGGAACTGACTGTATGGGAGAATATATTTGCCAATGATACATCAGAGAAGGGTTTGATCTCCAAAATATATAGGGAGCTCAGATGATTCAACACCAGGAAGACAAACAATGCAATTAAAAATGGGCAAAGGATCTGAATACTTCTCCAAGGAGGACACACAGGCATAGGAAAAATTGCTCAACATCAGTAACCAGCAGAGAGATGCAAATCAAAACCACAATGAGATATCTCCTCACACTGGTCAGAATGGCCATAATTAATAAATCAACAAACAAGAAATGGCAGTGAGGATATGGAGAAAAGGGAACCCTAATGCGCTGTTGGTGGAAATGCAGACTTGTGCAGCCACCATGGAAAACAGTATGGAATTCCTTAAACATCTATAATGGAACTGCCTTTTGACCCAGTGGTCCTGCTGTTGGGAATATACCCTAAGACTCTTAATCACCAATTCTAAAGAAATTATTCAGCTCTATGTTCATAGTGGCACTATTTACAACAGCCAATTGCTGGAAACATCCTACGTGCTCATCAGGAAATGAGTGGATCAAAAACTTGGTACATTTACACAGTGGAATACTACATAGCAGAAAAAAAGAAGGAACTCCTACCTTTTCCAACAGCATGGATGGAAATGGAGAATATTAAGTAGGTGAAATAAACCAGTCAGTGAAAAAAAATACCATATTATCTCAACTATAAGAGGAATCTAATGAACAAAATAAAGTAATGAACAAAATAGAACCATAGGCATGGAAACATGGAACAGACTGAAAGTGACCAGGAGGTGTAGGGAGGCAGATAATAGTGGAAAGAAGCAGAAGGCACTAGACAAAGAACATGTATGAATGACCCACAGACATGGACAACAGGGTGGGAATTGACTCTGGAAGCAGGAGATGCTAAGTGTTGCTAAGTTTGGTCAATGGGTTTAGTTTTATTGGTCTGTTTCTGCCAGTACATTCCTTCAACAACCTTTTAACTTATGGTTTGAGCTATTGGTGATAAATGTCTGAATTTGTTATTTAATTAAAGGTTAAAATAGTGATTTTTAATTTAATTTTAATTTTGCATTTATTGTCTGAGATTCTTGTGTACAGGTAATTTTTCCTGATTAATTATTTGATTACACTAAAATTTTGTCCATACAGGAAAGGCAAATTAGGTGCTACAGTCTTTGCCCTTATTAGTTTTTGAAATAAATATCTTTGGTGGAGACTAAGAAATTTTTTTAGTATAACTATGAACTCAGATGATCTTACCTTTGGTTATCAGAGGTCCTTCAAATATGGCTCCTGTGTTTCTTTGACATGATCCTAGTAGTCTTTGGTATTTTCTTAATTTCAGGCACGGTAGGTCTACATCTTACATATTTACATTTTCTGCCCCAAATACAGATTCAGATATTTTTTCTAGAAGTCTTTGACCCTCTTATTATAAATGGGATTTAGAAGTCATAATGTGGGCGCTGAGGATACTAATTGTTACTGAGTTGTCATTGCTTTTAGTGGTCTTCAGTGGACAAAACTAAAATATATATAATTTTTGCAATGAGAAATGAAATCAAGAGTTTCTGCTCATCTTTCCAACTCAGAAAAAGATTATAGTTTTTCCTTATCTTGACAATCTTTGATTCTTGTGATATTAATAATAATGTTTGCTCACTCCTCACTATCAATCAATCATCTATTTTTTCTATCTGTATGTATGCATGTATGTATGTATCTGTCTAAATATAGTATTTTCTTACCTAATACTATTCCTCAATCAATTTTGAGGGCCTTGTTTAGAGGCCAGCCATTTCTTCTTTTTGAATAGCTGATTACCATCCTCCTAGCTACTTCCTTTGTCAAGGCCCTCACACTCCGGAGTTTCCATGCACCTGCTAGAATCATCCTGGATCTAGCTCTCAAAAAACTAGAGACATCCCCTCTGCCAACCTGGGAAATTCTTCAAGTTAACCAATCCACAAGGAACCTGTGAAACCTAGCTAACCCCACCCTGCTTGCCATACATAAACTGTCCCCTAGAGCTCCAGCTTGCTATTACCTTGTTCCTATTGTAGCTTCCTATGTGGCCTTTGTGTCAGCCTTCTGTTGTTTTGAGTTGTGAACAACAGAGCTCTGCCTGTCATCTATCCTGCCAGGAAGAGGATCTTTAAATCCCATAAAACATACTTGCTTTCTCTTTCTATCTTAATTTCAGAATAGCAAAACCAATATTATTATCAAGAATAAGACAAGTCCTGGCTGGTATAGCTTAGTGGATTGAGCCCAGGCCTGCAAACCAAATGGTCACTGGTTCGATTCCCAGTCAGAGGACATGCCTGGGTTGCAGGCCAGGTCCCCAGTAGGGGGCATGTGAGAGGTAACCACACATTGATGTTTCTCTCCCCCTCTTTCTCCCTGCCTTCTCTTCTCTCTAAAAATAAATAAATAAAATCTTTTAAAAAATAAGACAAATGAATGCTGTTTAAATATAGTTGTGATTATTTTGTTTTTAGAGCAATTCCCACTAGGGAAGTGCAGCCCCAAATACAGTGTTTCAAATTGTTCTCTTGATATACTTCTCTTAACTTGAAGCAATTCTCTGTATGACTTTGTCAACAATTTGATGCACAGTTAAGCTAATTTGTTCTAGCTTGCTTTTAATTTTAAGGATTCCTTTGCTTTTCAAAAATTTAATTTTATTTTAAAATTATGCAAAATGTTTAGAGTTGCAAAGTTAAACTATATAAAAAAAGATACATTGAGAAGTCTAACTTCACTAACTATCCCCAAATCCTCTCCCATTCTGTCTTTTTGCTATTGGTTATTATTTTTACTAGTGCTTGATTTTCTCATCCCATGGTTTCTTCATGAAAAAGTGGGTATGTACACACACAGAATCACACACATGCATACCTATTTTCTAACCTTTTGTAATAGTTCTTAAAAATTACTCTATACAGTCATTGTTCTTATTCTTAAAAAAAAACTTTGTTGCTTAGAACAGTTTTACATTTACAGAATAACTGCAAAGGTAGTATAGAGGATGCCCATATACCTTGCATTCACTTTCCTATATTAACACCTTGTATTAATACAGTAAATTCTTGACCATTTGTTCACTAACATAGATATATTATATATTATCAATATATTATTTTAATGTATTATTAATTACATATAATTATCAATGTCATATGATATATAAAAATAACAATAATATACATTATCAATATTTTATTATATCATTACCAGTTTATTACTAATAATGTACCAATATATTATTATTAATGAAATTCCATTAGCTATTTTTATCAAATTACCTTTTTCTGTTCTAGGATAGTATTTAGGACATCACATTACATTTAGTTGTCCTTTCTCTTGAAATGACTCGGCTATAATAGTTGTTCAAACTCTTCTTGTTTTTGGTGACCTTGATGGTTTTGAGGGATATTAGACAGATATTTGATAGAATGCCTCTCTACTGGGATTTGTGATATTTTTTAATGATCACACCAAATTAATATATTTTCAGAATGAAGACCACAGAGGTAAAGTGTCATTTTTAAGACATCATATCAAGGGTATATAGTATCAACATAACTTATCACTATTTATGGTGATCTTAGTCACTTAGCTGAAGTAGATTTTGTCAGATTTTTCTACTATAAAGTTACTCTTTTTCCTTTTTTCCATACTATTTTTTTGGAAAGAAGGCACTATGTACAGCCCACACTGAAAAGGGAGAGATGTGCTTAACCTCCTTGGGAGTGAAGTAGCTATATAAATTATTTGGAATTTTTTTGCATTAGAGGTTTTTCCTTTCCCACATTTTAAAATTTATTCAATCATTTATTTACATTGGTATGGACTTATGCATATTTATTGTATACTTAGGATTATAGTTTAATACTATTTTATTTATGCTGTTGTTTACAATGTCCTTGGCTTGGCAATTATAATTATGATATCTCTCAGTTGACTTACATTTTGGGGGGTTTTTTAAACAGCAGAAATGTGGGTTTTACTTATTGTTTTTTGAACATTAGTTTCCTTTTTGGAACACCATATTCTAGATTTATCTTGTAATTTCCTGTTCCTGTTCTAGAATAAGCCATTTCTCCAAGGAACCCATGTTCCTTTTATTGGAAAATGGTATTAGAAACCAAGCTCTTGGCACAAGGTGAACTCACTGCTACTGGGATATCAATTCTTTTAGGTTCTCTCAGCTGACAGAGCAAGTAAATACACATGGGTATTCTAATACATTTATATATAATGCTCATAAATAATTTTATGTGTAAACCTCTGTATCTATTTTAGTTCATCCTAATATCTCTAACTTAATTACCACATGATTCATTCCAGCTTTTTTTTCTCACCTTATACATAAAGTTCCACTAAAGTTGAATGAGAAACCTGTTAAACTAAGGAAAATAACTTTCATAGCAGTGTTTGTTTGTTTCTTTTTTCCCTCTTTAGTTGATAAAATTCAGCCATTTTCAAGGTGACTTAGGTCATCACCTCTTTACCTCAACCCCTTCAGTAAGCTTGTTTTATATATTTGCTATATAAAGTTAAGTACTTTTGTCAGTCTGCATTGCATGCTGAGAGTCCCTGACCAGAGGAGTGTTTGTTTTTTCTCACCATGCTATAAAGTTCTATAAATTTTGACATATGTACAATGTCATATATTGATTATATATTATGCAGAATAGTTGCACTTCTTGAGGATAAGGGAAAACTTCTATTTAATAAACTCCTGGCAATCACTGACATTTTTACTGTCAGTGTTCTGTCTTTGCCAGAATGTCATGTAATTGGATTCATATATTAATAGTATAAAAGCTCTTCAGAGTATCTTCATTCACTTAGCAATATATATTCAAGGTTGTTCCACCAACCGATAGCTCTTTTTTAAAAAAAACACTGAACACTATTTTATTGCATGGATATACCAATTTGTTTATTCATGCTTCTGTTGATGATAAACTTGATTGTTCCCAGGTTTTTGAAATTATGAATAGGATGCCATAAACACCTGCTCTGAGATTCTTGTGTGGGTGTAAGTTTTAATTCACTAGGATAAATCTTTAGGAGCATGATTGCTGGATTATATCAGACTATGAAACTGCTGAAATGGATCTTAATAATTATTTTATTTAATCCATTATGTTATTACCTATTTTCATATATAAAGTGTATTTTTAATTTTATATTTTGGCTTTTACTTTTAATTTTTATCATATTTTATCACATCATGGGCTAACAAAATTATTTCAATAATTTTTTAGTGTATTATAAGAAGGCACTTATGCCATGTTTTGAGAATCAGGTACTATGAAATATTAACCCCTAACAATTAGCCTAGCCTATGTTAAACCCATTCTTATTTATTCCATTTTTGTTTTGTGTCACTCCTTCATTCTTGTTCAGAAGCATTCATTTTTACCCAATGAGCACAACTTTATCTTCTTGTGGCTCTGTCTCATATGTACTGAGTGTCATTATGTGATCCTTAGCAAGAATTTTTTATTAAGCTTATCACTACTTATTGCCAAAAAACTTCAGTATTAGAGATTTTTTCTAAGTAATAAAAGTAGTTGAAATTCAAAAATTTTTATTTTGCTATAAGGTAATTTGGGAAGAATTCTACAATGACTTAGGCCTACTAAAATGTCATAATTCTTACACTTATAATTCCTCAAAATGCCATGATACCCAGAATGTCATTTTTTTTTCTGTGAATTTGAAGCTTTGCTTCTGTGTTAACAGAAAACTTTATTTATCCAATATTGGTTTATTTAGGGTAATAAGAAGACTACTAGTCCTCAAATATCTAGATGCTCTGTTATTTTAATAAAAAAATTAGATAATCTCATGCAAGTTAATTGCAGTTCTATAACTTTGTTTCTTTCTTTGGCTGCCTGTGTTAAGGATTAATAAGACTTTATTTTATTATGTTAGCATTTTCCTGATACTCAAATTAAGTTTATAGAACTGTAGATTCTGGGGTAATTCTTTTTTACATTTTAAAATGATAATGGTTCTCTGATTTTTATAAAATATTCTACTAGTTTTCCGTGATGTCTCAAATTATTACCAATATCTATGTACATAATTATATGGATATATATTTGTCTTTGTTTAATTTAATCTATTTTTAGAATTCACAAAAAATAAATTAGGAGTATTTTCTAAAGTATTTTTTTCAAAAGTATTGTTCTCATTATAGAACCAGTGATATAGATTTCCTTTAGCTAGTACACTTACCTCTTTCCAAAGTGCTGGCATAAAGCTTATTTGTGCCTGTTCGTATATCAAAAAGGCAGAGTGTATGAAGAAGACAAGAAGCTAAGATATCAATGACAGAATTGATAACTGTGAGAGGTAGAGAAGGGATCAAAAGCCCAGCAAGAAGTATTGTACTTGAGCAACTGGGAGGTACATTTCTTCCACAACTACTTTTATATTTAGATAATAGGTGGTCAGCAAATGAGGACTGGCATGAAGGAATATGAAATTTTCCTATATTTATAAATAAGATGCTGAAAAACTCACAGGAATCTATCCTGTTTTACCACCTTACTTGTAATCACTACAAACAATTAGTATAGAAAATATATCAGGGCTTAGAAAAATAGGAAAGAATGCACTTGTGTGCTAATCCTGAGGTACACCCTTCCAAAGCTCTCTAAGTGGTAAGGAAAATTAATGCAAAGGGAGCAATATGTATGTACTGGTAGAACACATTTCTGAATGTCAAGGATTTTAAAGATAGCAGAAACATTCAGGCCCATATATGATAATCAAACCATTAGTGGACAAGTGAACAAACAACCTACAAATTACAAAAATCAATTTGATTTCAAACATCTCTTAAACATTATTCCCTCAAAATAAAACCTCTGTAGATTTGTCTACTTAATGTTTTTTTCTGAAGGACACAGAAAATTGTTCAGATAAGAAAGCACACAGACAGTACAGAAATCATATTCCTTATTGAAAATTTTCTTGAGATTTCAGTGTGCATAATTAAAAACCTCAACAAAGTAAACTTGTGAATAATCATTGACATCAGTTAAAATATGTAATTCATGTTACTTCCAATTAATTTATTTATATTAATTTGCATGCATGTTATGGAAAAATCAATTAATGCAAAAACATTTATAATGAAAGCAGCAATCTCCTGCTCCATGCTCCCAATCTCAAAGTTTCTTTGCCAGAAGCAACAACTTTTAATTCTTGAGGCTTCTCCTTGTATTTTAATAGATATTTCTCTGTATAACACTTATAATTCTATTTCTTAAACTATAAAATTGATACATTATTTATTGGCATTTTTATGAGAGCTGAGGAATCAATTACTTTTTTACTCCTTCCATCTCTCTATAGTTATATCACAGTCTTTGTTAAACAAAAAATCTATTCTTTATTTGGTTAAATGAAGAATTTATATTACTATGATTATGCAAATATAATTCCTTGTTGAGCCAAGTAGTATACTATGATTATATTTTTGCCTTTAAAGTAAACATGTTATTTTTTAAGATATAATAATTTTTATTATTTAATTTCTCTAGTTTTCTATAGAGATAATGTTATTTTTCCCTAAGATTTGATTATATCTTTTAAAAACCTATCAATACATTTTCCAAATACACATACATTTTGGGTATCTCCTCTCCTATTTTATTATTATTATCATCACTATTATTTTAATCCTGGATGCTTTCCTTCTTTACTTTCGTCTTCTTCAAACCATCACAGGGAGTTTTTGTGTTATTTGTTTTTGCAGACCCATTTTCTCTCTCTGCTTTGCTCTCTCATATTGCAAAAGTAAACTTACTAGGAACTTCCAAATAAAGACTTTGAGAGGTATATTTTTGGATTCTTCAAATTCTGAAGTTGACTTTATCCTATTCTCACCTCTTATTTAAAATTCAACTGAATAGAGAATTTATATGGAAAATTATTTTTCTTTAGAACTCTAAAAATATTACTCTACTTTCTTCTAGCATTGTTACTATTTACTTTCTGGCTCCTATTACCATGATATTCCTTTCTGAAATTTTTAGCATGGTTTTTATCCTTGTATTCTGAAATTTCATAATGGTACATCTTTGTGAAGGTTGATTAATAATCCATGTGTATATGTAGGAAAGAGTTTTGCTATTTTAAGTTGTGTAGAAAGATTTCAAACCAGCACTCCATGTTAGACCCCATATTCCCCAGTGTTGCTTACTACCTCTGAGCGCTGAGTGTAGAAGTTCTGCAGCACTAATGAAGATATTACCAATACCCACTCTCTGTAGGAACTGAAGCAGTAGCATGTCTATTATTACTCCTGTTTCAGTTTTTACTCTCAAAACCATGTTTATATCTCACATATATTTTTGCTTCCTCTCTAAATTTCCTTGTTTTTGTGTGATGATAGTACTGGCTTAAATCCACTAATATTATATTAGTAGGGTTTAATTTGTGAGCACGGATAAATTCATGTCATCTGTGTACAATTATTAATTGAAAATAAAACTGATTTTATGGTTACAAAATAGCATGCAAATATAAGACCAACTAATAAGTAAAATAAATTATTAATTGAAATATTAAACAATAGTAAAATGGGACTAAAATCACTAACTATGAAAATATAACAGATGTGGAAAGAAAGGGGAAAATGATAATTTTTTTTTAAATCGGGGGAAAGACTAAGCGAATAACTACTGTGCATTTTGCTGAAGAAAGAATATAACGTATTCTTCCTTGGCACCTGGCTGCTTCTTCATTCAGTGGATTCTGGGTCTGAAAACTGGGGTCCTATAATCACTCTTGACATCAGTCAGCCCAGATCTGTAAGTGAAACTCTAATCACCAGTCATGGTCTACATAGGAAAGCCAATACTGAATAAAATAGTGAAGTTGGTTTCCTCCTTACCATTATAAACTTTGGGCACTATTATAAAACAAAGATCTGTGGTATGTTTCCTGGTTTTTAAATTCCTTTTACAGCTTTTTCCATTGGAACTTTTGCAGTTTTTCCTTACTTTGGGTTGACCATCTCTTTTTTCATGCTTTTAATAAAAGCACTAGCAGCACATTCATCCTGTCCTATGGAAGTTTTGCAAATGTGTTCCTATGCTCTGAGGCAGTATTCTCAAAGTGATTGGCTTTGTATCATCATACCTTGTATTGCACATACCTTGATCAAGAACCCTCAGTATCCATTCCCATGCGTATTCTTTCAGCTTTTGCCAATACATGCAGGTTAGGTCCTGAAGATCCTTTGTCATATGAAATTTTCCTCTTATTAGGCCTAGCCCAACTCTCGTTAATTATGTTATGACTTAACACAGTTATTGGCTTACTGGCCAGGGGATGATTTGGGGTAGATCTGGAAGTAGGCAAAAGTTGTGTGTTTGGGGAGAGGGTTTACATTATTTTCAAACAAAGAAGTAATACTAATTTTTAAAAGAGGAGTGAGAAACTTCTGCAGTCTTGAGGGCTTCAAGGCACTATGGAAAGTCAAGATTTTTGTGTGTATCAACTAAGATGTCCCACGTGTCAGAGTCCCCAAATTCTCAAATCAGAGTTCCTGACCTTAGCATAGCAGATTTGCTTAAGCTGAGTTTAATCTTTGGGGCTCTGCTACTCTCATTGTTAAATTCCAGAAATGTCCTCATATTTCTTTACCATTTTGTTTTTCCATACTACCAATGAGACCATTTGACTCACTTAATTTTTAGCTGTGATTGATCACACTCAGCTTTACATTGCCTTCACTTGAGCTTAGTGGCAGCCACTCCATTCCACTGACCTTATAATTACTGGAACCCACATATTTCTTGAATATCTAGTACATTGTACCACTAGTAGATTCCTTTCTACCACTAAACCAAAGGTTTTAGCAGTTGCTTTGCTACCTTGTGGGGTTACCAGTACTCCACCTTAAGAAGTTACTGGTTTCTGGTTACCAGCAGAGCAATGGGTGATCCAGTCCAAAATCTCATTCCAGAGTCTATTTTCTACTGACACCAATTGTCATAGATTGGGTTTCCAAGGAAATATATTCTGTGATGGAGATTAGCATGAAGGAGGTTTCTTAGGAGCGTTTTTGATACTAAGACTTGAGAAAGGTCTGGAAGCAGAATTAGACAAAAAGAAGTCAAGCAGAAATGTAGTTCCAACAGAAAACTCAAATAATTCTATGAGGATCTTTGAAGCTGAGATGGCTCTAGTTTGTCCTGAGTTTGAACAAAGGAGTCATTTATACCACCACAATGATCAGTTATTAAAAATGGGCTGCACACTTAAGAAAGTACCATGGCTTTGGATGTGCTGTTTCTCTCCAGTTAAGGCAATTTCCAAAGGGAGTGAATGCTGAACATTTTCCTCTAGGGAAGGCCTTTCCTCTGTTGAAAGGGGATCTCAATATTACCTCACAGTATTCACCACACATGGAAATAAAAGGACAGAGTACTCATGAAAAATAAGAACTAAATTGAAAGACATCGAGATCTATTTTATTTTATTATTTTTTTCTAAAATTAACCTTTTTTTTCATTGTATTTTTTCCCATTACCATTTAGTCCCTATATACCCCCTCCCCCTGCAATCACCACACTGTTGTGAATGTTCATGAGTCCTTTTGACTTTTTGCTCAATCCCTCCACCCTCTAACCTCCTTCCCTTAGCTGTCATCTTGCAGTCTATCTATGAGTCTGTCTCTGTTTTGCTTGCTTGTTCAGTTTGTTCATTAGATTCCACATTTGAGTGATATTATATGGTATTTGTCTTTCTCTGGCTGGCTTGTTTCACTTAGAATAATGTTCTCCAGGTCCATCTATACTGTCACGATGGGTAAATTTTTCTTCTTTCTTTTTTATGGCTGGGTGTATTCCACTGTGTAAATGTGCCATAGTTGTTTTATCCACTCATTTACTGATGGACACTTGGCTGCTTCCACATCTTGGTGATCATGAATAACACTGCAGTGAAGATAGGGGTGCTTATATTCTTTCAAATTATTGTCTTGGGTTCCTTCAGATATATTCCCAGAAATGGGATCACTGGGTAAAAAGGCAGATCCATTTTAATTTTTTGAGGTATCACCATACTGCTTTCCACTGTGACTGTACCAATCTTCATTCCCACCAACAGTGAAGAAGGGTTCTCCTTTCTCTACATCCTCGTCAGCACTTGTTTGTTGATTCATTGATGATGGCCATTCTGACTCGTGTGAAGTGGTATCTCATTGTGGTCTTAATTTGCGTTTCTCTGATGATTAGTGATGTTGAGCATCTTTTCCTATGTCTATTGACCATCTGTTTGTCCTCTTTGGAGAAGTGTCTATACAGCTCTTTTGCCTATGTTTTCATTGGGCTGAACTCAACATCAAAACAACAAATCAAGATCTATTTTAAAGCTACAGTAATTAAAGGATTATAATATTTGTGGAGGAATAGATAAATAGAAAATTGAAACTAAATAAAGAGTCTAAAAGTCAACCCACACATATAATGGCACTTGACGTATGATGACAAAGTTGGCATTATAATGAGTTTATCAATAACAATCTAGAAATTCTTATCAAAAAGTGATGTTGAACCAATTAGATATGGAAAATAATGGATCTTGACATCCAAAACCAGATCATGCAAAATATTCAACTCCAGTTAGAATATGAAAGAGCTGAATATAAAAGCTAAAAGTTAAAGTGTTTAGGAGAAAAAACACAGGGGGATATCCATGCAGTTGAGTGAGGCATGAAGCACTAATCATAGAAAAATCAATTTGATTAATTATACTAGTAAAATTAAGATATTTTGTTAAGTAAAACACACCAAAAGACCTAAAGAGATTGTAAAGCAAGCTACAGAATGTAAGATATTTGCTACAAATGTGTGATTAAATGAGTTATATCCAAAAATATGAAGATCCTGGGCTAAACCTTTAAGAAAAAATTTAAAACTGGACAAACCTCTTAAATAGGCACTTCAGAAAAGGTGATATCCAAATGGTGAATTAATATATGAAAAGATGTTCAACTTCATTTCTCAATTGGATATTACAAATTCAAATTTACAATGATGTACTTCAAACACCTGGGTAACTAAAATTAAAAACAAAATTAACAAATTAAAACAAGTAAAGGTGTGAAATAGCTGGTACACTCATATTGCTTCTAAATGTCAATTGATACAATCACTTTGGAAATCTATTTGGTAAAAGGTAGTGAATGTGAACATGTGTATAACATATTCAAAACAAAAATGTATTTGCTCACCAAAAAATGTGTGTAAGATCTTTATAGCAGCAATATTGGTAATAGATCTAAACTGGAAACAACCTAAATGGCTATGAAATAGAATGAATAAATAAGCCAAAGTATATTCCTATAACATATCATTATAATTATATATGACAACCCATACTATTATTATAGATCTATAAATTTAGATGAAACTCACACAGTGTTGAATATAAAGAAATAGGGCATAAAATAATATGTACTATGGGAAAAATGTGTGTGTCTATTCTTAAAGCAGGGAAATTAATATCTTGTATTTTATATCATATTATTTCTTTTGTTTGGGAGCATAGTGATTATAAGATACTTATTTTTTTTATTGTTCAAGTACAGTTGTCTCCATTTTCACCCCACCACACACCCATGCCTCACCCAACTTTGCTGTCCACCCTCAAAACTACCCCCTTTGTCTTTGTCCATGTGTCCTTTATACATGTTCCTTTATGGCTCTTCCCCTATTTTCCCTCATTATCCCCTCCTTCGCTCCTCTCTGGTTACTGTCTGTACTTCACCACCTGGCTTATTTCACTTAGTGTAATATTCTCCAGTTGCACCCATGGTGTCCCAAAGGGTAGGAGCTTCTTCTTTTTTTCTTTCTGCTGCATAACATTCCATTGTGTAATAAAGAAACCAACAAACAACAAGTGTTGAAGAGGTTGTGGAGAAAAGGGAACCCTAGTGCACTGTTGGTGAGACTGCAGACTGGTGCAGCCACTGTGGAACACAGTTTGGAATTTCCTCTGAAAACTAAAAATGGAACTGCCTTTTGACTCAGTAATTCCAATGCTGGAATTATACCCTAAGAATGCTGAAACACCAATCCAAAAGAACCTATGCACCTCAATGTTTATACCAGCTTAATTTACAATAGCCAAGTGCTGGAAGCAACCTAAGTGCCCACCAGTAAATGAGTGGTTCAAAAAACTGTGCTACATTTACACAATGGAATACTATGCAGCAGAAAGAAAGAAGGAGCTCCTACCCTTTGCAACAGCATGAATGGATCTGGAGAGTATTATGCTAAGTGAAATAAGCCAAGCGATGAGGGACAAATACCATATAATCTCATCTATAAGTGGAACCTAATTAACAAAACAAACAGCAAGCAAAATATACTAGAAATATTGAATTAAAAAGCAACTGACAGTAACCAGAGGGGAGTAAGGAGAGGGATTATGGGAGAAGTAGAGGAAGGTCCATCAAGGAACATGTATTAAGGACACATGGACAAAGACAAAGGGGGTAATTTTGAGGGTGGGAGGTGGGGATGGGTAGGGAGGGGGGCTGAAGTAGGGGAAAATGGAGACAACTGCACTTGAAAAACAATAAAAAAATAAAAATATCAACAAAAGAATGAATGACAAAAAATTGCTGTGTATATTCACAGTCATTTATGTTTCCATATAAAGTTTTGAAATATTTGTTCTATATCTGTGAAATATGATGTTTGTATTTTAATTGGGATTGCATTGAATCTATAGATTACTTTAGGTAGTATAGACAGTCTAATTATGTAAATTCTTCCAATCCATGAACATGATATAGGCTTCCATTTTTTGTATCTTTCTTAATTTCTTTCTTCAGTGTTGTGTAGTTTTTTGAGTATGGGTCTTTTACCTCCTTAGTTTGGTTTATTCCTAGTTACTTTATATTTCTTGTTGCTATACTAAATGAAATTTTTACCCTAGTTTCTGTTTCTGATATTTCATTGTTGGTGTACAAAAATGCCTTCAATTTCTGAATATTGACTTGCATTCTGCTGTTTTGCTAAATTCACTTATTAGGTTGAATAGTTTTTTGGTGGAGCCTACAGGGTAAAAGGCCGCTGTAATCAAAACAGTCTGGTACTGGCATACGAACAGGCACATAGATCAATGGAATAGAACAGAGAACCCAGAAATAAACCCATGTCTCTATGGTCAATTAATATTTGACAAAGTGGGTAGGAGCATAAAATGGAGTAAAAATAGCCTCTTCATTCTGCTGCATAGTATTCCATTGTGTAAATGTTCCATAGTTTTTTGTTCCAGAGAGGTGAGGGGAAAAGGCAGACAACTGTATTTGAACAACAATAAAATTTAAAAAATGGAAAAAAAAGAGAAAAAAAGCAAAAAAAAAAAGTGAAAAAAACAACCTCGTCAATAAATGTTTGGGAGAACTGGACATGTACATGCAAAAAAAAAAAAAGAAAGAAAGAAAGAAACTAGACTGTTGAGGGCCGCCTTGCCTAGTCTCAGGAAGCTGTGACCCCCTGTGACTTAGGCTGAGTGAGAGACCTCCGGATCAGGAGCCACTAAGGAGACAAAACTTATTCCCCTGGCATGAACGCTACCCGTTCTGTGCCTGGCCTTTAATGCTAGACCAGGTACCAATGATGGGTAAGACTCCTCAAGGGAGGGGCAACCTAAGCCAGGTTCTGATCACGTAAAGGTATCTGTGGAAGAGTCTCATGAGATTGTGGAAATAAATGAAGGGGCTGTGGAAAGGAAGGGGTGATCGGCATCTACCCCTGCCCCCTCTTAGCCTGAGTCTTTGTACTCAGATGTAAGAAATCCTAGTCTCCTTGCTGCCTCTGTCTCCAGCTCTTAGCAAACAGCCAAAGGAAGGGGAAGCTCAGACTGAAGACGGCAAACCCCCGGGGTAATCAGGCCTGGGACAAAGAATATGCAAGATCCTGTGAGATCTGTGTTGCTGGAGGATGTTATTAACTTGGAATTTGAAGGCACAGTCAGGAAACCTTTAAAACCTGTAGTCTTTTCATATGATAAAACTCCAACCTCTGCCTGGAATCACAACAGAAACTCTGTTAACATCCTTGTAAGATACGTGTTCCCTTTGATCCCTTCTTCCAGACTGTCAATCCACAAACTGTGTCTACTTTCTCAATAAAAACCCACTGGGACAAAGGAAGGGGCTCTTCCCCCCTAGGGGGGTTTAGCCCGGAGTGGCTCAAAGAATTGAAGGGTGAGCACTCCGTCTTTGACTTCCATTCAAAAAACTGTTTCTGTACATAATTATTTCTATAGTGTGTTTTTGCATGTCCATAGCCGGCTGGGAAGGAGCCAGGTTCTGCACGCAATAGCAAGGAGGATTTTATGCGTGTCCATAGCCAGCCAAGGGGGCTGGGTTCTGCACGCTTCAGTCAGACAGCCAGGAGTTTAAGTGAGGTTTAAAAATAGCCACACTAGACCACCAACTTACACCATACACCAGAATAAACTCAAGATTGATAAAAGACTTAAATGCAAGTCATGACACCATAAAAGTCCTAGAGGAAAACATAAACAGAAAAATTTTAGGTATTCCACACAGCAATATTTTCACCAATATTTCCCCTAGGGCCAGAGATATAAAGGAAAGATTAAACAAATGGGACTACATCAAATTAAAAACCTTCTACATGCCTAAAGAAAACATCAGCAAAATGAAAAGGGAACTAACAATGATACCTCGGACAAAGGTTTGATCTCCAAAATCTGTAAAGAACTCATATGAATCAATGCCAGGAAGACAAATGATCCAATTAAAAAATTTCCAAGGACCTGAGGAGACACTTCTCCAAGGAGGACATATAGAGGACCCATAGGCATAAGAACAGATGCTTAATATTGCTGGCCATCAGAGAGATGCAAATTAAAACCACATTGAGATACCACCTCACACCAGTCAGAGTGACCATCATTAACAAATCAACAAACAGGTGCTGACAAGGATGTGGAGAAAAGGGAACTTTAGTGCACTGTTGGTGGGAATGCAGACTGGTGCAGCCACTGTGGAAAACATTGTGGAACTTCCTCAAAATAACTAAAGATGGAACTGCCTTTTGATCCAGTGATCTCACTCCTGGGATTATACCCTAAGAGTTCTGAAACACTAATTCAAAAGAACCTATACACCCCAATGTTCATAGCAGTGTTATTTACAATAGCCAAGTGTTGGAAACAGCCTAAGTGCCCATTAGTAAATGAGTGGATCAAAAACTGTGGTACATTTATGCAATGGAATACTATGCAGCAGAAAGAAAGAAGGAATACCTACCTTTCACAACAACATGGATGGAACTGGAGAACAATATACTAAGTGAAATAAGCCAGGTGGTAAAAGACAAATTGCCATATAAAATTATGTATAAGTGGAACCTAATGAACAAAACAAACAGATGAGCAAAATAGAACCAGAAACATGGAAATAAGGAACAAACTGACAGTGGCCAGAGGGGAGGGGATTAATGGGATAAAGAAGGGAAAGGGTGCAGTCAAGGAACATATATAAAGGACTCATGAACATGGACAACTGACATGGACACCGGCTGGCAGTGTCTGCGGTGTTTTGGATGAGATGAAATAAATTCACACAGACTACTAAGTACTGTGGAGGAAAAGGGATGGTGCAACTTCTCTCTCAAGGAGAGAGCAAGCCTTGGAGCATCTCAGCCACCCTCTCAAGAGGAAAGCATCCTGATCCTTGCCTTGACAAATTTTACTGGATTCAATTTGCATAGGGATACAGGGTGTATATGTAAAGCTCATTACTCATTATCAGACAGTAAGGATCAAACAATAGACAACATACAAAGAACTCAGGGCCTATTTTGAATTAGGGTCAGATAACTAAAGGGCCATAAAACTTTGGGGAAAAAACACACTTCTTGCTTGGACCCTTATCATTTAATTTAGAGCATTCTAAACAAAGCAGGTTTCACAGGATTTTACATATTGTTTCTTAGGCCTGATGGTCCTAGGGAACCTGCCTTTTCCAGCACAGGGCTGTACCCACCATTGACATTGTTTCAGGCTTAAGTCAGATAGGGGAAGTAAGGCAGCCAAGAGGTTAGGAGACTTCTTGTAGACAAAATGAGAACTCAGGCTGTGTCAAAGCCAATGGGTGAGGGTCCAACACCCCTTTTCTGTAGCCCCCAAGTCCTTCCCTGGGGACTCCCATGATCGTGCCTGTCTTAGATCATCCCTCCCTTGAGGAATCTTACCTGTCATTGGCTAACCAATCAAGCATTGGGGACCAAGCAAGGTGAAGTAAAAGGAGCAGAGGCAGCACCCCTGCCAGGGAGATAAGCTTTGTCTACTTAGTGGCTTATGGTCTGAAGGTCACTCACTCAGCCTTAGCCACGGGGCAGTTACAGCTCCTGAAACCAGGCAGGGCAGTTCCCAACAGATAACAGAGTGGGGATTTACTCTGGGGGTGGGGGTGTGGGCAATGGGGGAAAATGTGGGAAAATTTAATTAAACAATAATAAAATTTTAAAAAGAATGAATTACAAATATTTTCTATCAGATTAATTACTTCACTTGCTCCCATTTTTTATAATTACCAATAGGGGGATAGATTTTGTGTTTGAGGAATATATAATAGCAACAAATTCAAAACTATATTATTTTAATTCTTATACAAACAAATAACATTATTCTCATGTGCATTTTTTCCTTTTAAATTATTTTAAAATTGTTGTTCAATTATAGTTGTCCCCATTTTCCCCTCCATTACTCTCCCTGCCCTATCTGTCCCCATCTCTCACATTCAATCCTCCTCCACATTGTGTTTGTCCATGGGTCCTTTATACAAGTTCCTTGATAACACTTAATTCATACTTTCTATATTACTACACAATAAAACTAAATCAAAATAGAATGCATTGGCTATCTTTTTATTTTCAAATTTTACTTTAGTTATAAAAATGCTATACTTGAAAATATAAATTTTAGGGAGTCATAGATGCAGGCTTAATTGTAAATAGAATAATTTGTCACAATATATGACAGTCATGAACTCCTCACCTCTAACAATATAAACATGAAATATATGAAGCAATAAAGGAAAGAATTTCAAGGGCAGATTAACAATTTTTTATCATAGGGTAAACTTTTAATAAATATGTTTTAGAATCTGGTGAGTCATGCAAAGAGGAAATCAGTTAAAGATGCAGAAAAATTGAATGAAAATTTGCATTTTTCATTCATTTTTTTAATAAAAACTGCAATCCCAAAATAGAGAATAAGTCTTATTTTTAAGCACATATAAAACTGACCAAATACTATACTATACCATAAGGGAGGTTTTAATACATACAAAATAATTATCTTGCAGACCAGATACTTTTTAAAATGCATAATGATTAGATATAATAATCCAAGTTGGTCAGTGAGATCTGATAAATTTGGAATATAAAGACATAATTTTACACAGTTTATGAATTAAATAGGAAATTCTAATGAAAATACAATATTTAGAAATGATCATTAGATTTGCAGGATGAAGTTTCAGCTTAGAGGACATGTATAGACTTAAATCCATTTATTAGAAAATAATTATATAAAAATAACAAAGTTTAAAACTCTGCATCAGGCCAGGAAAATTGAAACTGGATCTAACCTCTTACTTAAAACAATTACAAAATTTAAAAAAATACATGAAATGATGATTTTCAAACATTGGGCAACATGTAGCACATGACAGTGAGATCTGAGAAAAGGGGATGAAATAAGGTGAGCTGTTCCTTCCAGTTTAATGACTATAGAGTTTCCAGATGCAGAGTACAGAACAGAAACCAAAATTAAGTCCAGTGGTTTACAGACAGAATATACATGTTGGGAGGCCAAGGTGCTGGAATTCACAGAGCAGTACTGGAGGAAAAATATTGTACAGGAGAATGTTGGGGACCGCCCCACCTGGTCTCAGGAAGCTGTGACCCCCTGTGACTTAGGCTGAGTGAGAGACCTCTGGACCAGGAGCCACTAAGGAGACAAAACTTATTCCTCTGGCATGAATGCTACCTGTTTGGTGCTTGGCCTTTAATGCTTGATCAGTTAACTAATGATGGGTAAGACTCCTCAAGGAAGGAGTGACCTAAGACAGGTGCTGATCATGTAAAGGCCTCTGGAATGAGACTCACGAGGCTGTGGAAATGAAGGGGCTGTGGAAAGGAAGGGGTGATCGACATCAACCCCTGCCCCCTCTTAGCCTGAGTCTTTGTACTTAGATGTGAGAAATCCAAGTCTCCTGGCTGCCTCTGTCTTTTGCCCTTCTCAGGGCTAAGCAAACAGCCAAAGGGGCAGCTCAGACCAGAGACGGCGGACCCCCAGGGTAATCAGGCCTGGGACATAGAATATGCAAGATCCTGTGAGATCTGTTTGCTGGAGGATGTTATTAACTTAGAATTTAGAGGCACAGACAGGAAACCAAAACTAGGCCTTTGAGCCATGTAGTCCTTTCATATGATAAAACTCCAATCTCTGCCTGGAATCACAATAGGGATTCTGTTAGCATCTTTGTAAATTACCTGTCCCATTTGATCCTTTCTGCCAGACTGTGAGTCCACAAACTGAGTCTACTTTCTCAATAAAAACCCACTGGGGTAAAGGAACAGCACGCTCCCCACTGGAGGGGGTGGCCATGTTCTCTATGTCCCCACAGAATTATGCTAGATTCTGTGTATTACGCATGTTTAATGAACATCTGCAGCCGAGATGAATACAGCGGGATGGCCAGGACAGTATTCTTTCACAGGGGAACAGAGCTCCAGAGATTTGCATAGGTATTCTTCAGAGTTCTAAGTGAGTACTGATTGGTAAATGTGGGTAAGGAAAAGCACATTAGAGAAGATCATGTAGATCAATATTCACAGGGCCAGGAATAGTTGTTCTCATCAATCAAAGTTCTTATCAATCACAAGCCAGGATATCTGAATCACCTAACAAATCTTAAAAAAAAAAAACTCCAAAGGATTAAATTGTTTCCACATAACTGCATAGTAGAACAAAGCCCAAAAGTACTTCAATATTCAAATTGTAAACTTGACAAAGTCTGGCATAGAATAAAAGATATCGGGCTTGAAAAGAAGCAGAAAAATAAAAACAATAACGAGGAGAAAAAGTAATCAATAGAAAAGAACTAGAGCCCTGGCTGGCGTAGCTCAGTGGATTGAGCGCAGGCTGCGAACCAAAGCATGGCAGGTTCGATCCCCAGTCAGGGCACATGCCTGAGCTGCAGGCCACAGCTCCCAGCAACCACACATTGAAGTATCTCTCTCTCTCTCTTTCTCCCTTCCTTCCCTCTCTAAAAATAAATAAATAAAATCTTAAAAAAAATTAAAAACAAAAATTATAAAAAAAAGAAAAAAAAAGAACTAGAAATACATGAGAAATAGGAAATAAGAACATTAAATGCATATTATAGACAATTAATATCCAAATAGTAAACTTGACAAAGTCTGGCATAAAACAAAAAGTTATCAGGTTTGGAAAAAGCAGAAAAATAAACACAGTAGAAATAGAAACAGAAATAACAAACACAGGAGAATTAGTAGACATGAACATTAAATGTGTGTTATAAATACATAACATAAGCTCAATATGAACGGGAAATCATGAGTTTGTTAAAGAGAGACATGGCAGATACAAAAGGCCCAAATCAAGGTCCTAGAGATAAAATTTATACAGTATAAGATGAAAAACAGGTTAGATGGTTTTTCTAGCAGAATATTGTGAAGAATAATCTTTTCTAAGAAGAAAGAATTAGTGATTGTGAAGACATGGCAATAAAAATTATCCAGAATGAAAAACAGAAAGAGAAAGGAATTTTTTAAAAAGTGTGGCAGTGAATAATAAAAAACACGAAGCATTCTAATATGTATAATTGGTATTCCAGAAATATAGGAGAGAAAGGGTGAAAATGACAAAGATATTTAAAGAAATACTGACAAAATTTTTCCAAATCTGATAAAACTTTAAAGCCACAGATCCAAGAAGCCCAATTCATCACAATCCAAAAAATTCTATAGCAAGAGGTATAATAATACAATTGCATTAAACCAGTGGTTAAAGAGAAAAATCTACAAAGCCAGAAGGAGGAAAAAGGTCCATCATACGCAGAAGGAAACAAAATGGAATAATGATTGCATGTTTCTCCTCAGAAACAATGTAAATCAGAGAAGAGTGGAATGACATCTTTATAATACAGAAAAATAAATGTCAACTTGGAATTACCTACCAAGTGAAAAAAAAAAATCTTTCATGAACAAAGATGAAATAATTTTTAAGATAAAAAAAGCCCAGTTTATTATCACTGGTATAACCCTATACTAATCACCACTATAACTACACATAATGTTAAAGATGTCCCTTAATGAGAATAAAAATAATACCTGATACAAATTAAAATATACATAAAGAATGAAAAGCTTCACAAATGGTAAATGTGTTGGTAAATATGATATAGTTTTCTTATTTTGTAAATTCCCTTAAAAGTTTATTGATTTATTATAGAAAAATAATAAAAAGATATTGTGGGTTTTTAACTTTAGTAATAGTAAAGTGTATGACAATAGTACAAAGATCAGAAAGGGTGAAATGAAATAAGGTCTTAAAGTTATTATATTACATGCAACTTGGTATACCATTATATTAAGGTAGACTGTGGTAAGTTAAATCCTAATGCAAGCATGCACACAAAAAAACAGCATTATATCTAATAAGCCAATGAAGGAGATGAAATTAAATCATAAAAATCAATTCAAGAGAAGGCTGAAAAACAGGAAAAATGGAATGAAGAATAGATGGTACAAGAGGAAGATAGGTCAGTAGATTTATTTTTACCTTATGAAAGGAGAAAATTAGTTTAAATCAAAAGTAATCATAATAAAAGAAATAAGAGCAGGAACCAATGGAATACCAAACAAACAAAACGGTAAAGAAAATTGAGGAAACCAAAAGTGGGTTCTTAGAAATTGTCAATTAAATTGATAGTCATCAGACTAGAATGATCAGAAAAGGAATAGGAAAAATAACACACCAAATTCAAGAATGAAAGATCTGATATATGAGATAGATCCTACAGACACTGAAAAGGTAATAACTGAATATTATAAACATATTTTATACATTTATAACATGAACTATATATTCCTCATGACCATCAACAAAAAACATTTTAAACAAAATTTAGCAAATATAATTGACAAAATATATGAAGCTAAAACACCTTGGCTGAGCAGGGCTTCTATAAGGTTGGTTCGGCATTCTTAAATCAACTAATATGTAATTCACTAACAAGTGATGAAAAAAGTCAGCAATTTAATAGATGCAGATAAATCATTTGAAATTAAACATGCATTCTTGATAAAAACTAACTGATAATGTGGAAGAGAAGGAAACTCCTCAACCTGATAAACAGCATGTATGTGGAATTAAGAGCCAGCATCATATTTAATTGGTGGATGTTGAATGTGTTCCCCTAACATCAGAGGCAAGCAGCAATGACTTCTTTCACTTCTCTCACCTATTGTTTTGGAAGTGGAGTCAGTTCAATAAGACAAGAAAAAAATAAATACATAAAATAATAAAATTAAAATACACTCAGATATTAGAGAAAATATAAAACTATCATTAATTATAAACAACATATCTTCCATGTGAGAAATTAATAAAAAAGCTTCTAGGTTAAATGAAGTTGCAGGATAAAAGGTGATCACACAGAACATGATTGTGTGTCCTAGCAACAAACCTTTGTAAATCAAATTTGATAAAGTAATAACATAAAAATTGTAAGAATATGGAACAGAAATTACTTTGACAAATTATGTTCACAGCCTATCAATTGAAAACTATAAAGTAGTGCAGAATGAAAGCAAAATGACTTAAATGTAGAGACATACCATTATTATGGTTTGGAATATTTAGTACTAAGTTGTCAATTCTTTACAACTCTATAATTGCAATGAAAAAACTGATTAAAAATCCTGGATATTGTTTTATTTTGTAGAAACTGACAAGCCAATTTTATAAGCAATTTGGAAAAAAGCAAGGACTAAAATATCAAAAACAATTTTGAGAATTATGATCAAATTTGAAAGAGTTGCAGTATTTTAAGACTTAATGGAATACTATAGGTATCTAGATATCATGATGACATTGGTATAAAGATAAATTATTTAGGTCATTGGAACAGAACAGAGTATCCCAAAATAGACTCTCACATATGAAGTCATTTGATTTTGATAACGATGGTAAGGCCATACAATGAGGAAAGGAAAATCTTTCAAGAAATGGTGTTAGATATACAAATGCAAAAAAAACCCCACAAAACTTAACTCTTACCTCACACTAAGTGCAAAATTTAATGGCAATGTGGATCAGAGATCTAAATAATGTGTTGGCCAAAAGGTTCATTCAGATTTTAAGTGAAAATAAAAGACACATTCTTAATTTTCACTAATAACTTTATTAAACAACATATTCACCATTTTGTTCTGCTACCTTCTGCCATATTTCAAGCATCTTCCCTAAACTTTTCAATTTTTGAGCAAAGAACTGTTCCAGATGCTTTTTGCAGTCTTCCAAGGAATTGAATTTTTTTCCATTAAGAGTATTTTGTAAAGACTGAAATAATTGGAAATCCAACGGTGCAATGTCTGGTAAATACAGAGGATGAATCACAACTTCCTAGCCAATCTTTAGCAGTTTTTGCCTGGTCATCAAAGAAACATATAACATTATCCCAATGGAAGATTGTGGGTTTTCTGTTAACTAATTCCAGATGCTTCTGTTGAGTGCTGCTTTCAGTTAGTCTAACGGGGAGCAGTACTTGTTGGAATTAATTATCAGGTTTTCCAGAAGGAGCTCATCATAGAGGACACCCTTCCAATCCCACCATATATACAACATCACCTTCTTTGGATGAAGACTGGCCTTTGGTGTGGCTGATGATGGTTCATTTCACTTGCCCCACTATCTCTTCTGTTCCACATTATTGTAAAGTATCCACTTCTCACTCTCCATCACAATTTGTTTTAAAAATGGAACATTTTCTTTAGGTTTAAATAGAGAATCACATATGGAAACATGGTCAAGAAGATTTTTTTCTTTTTTTTGCTTAACTTA
The DNA here is from genome assembly GCA_004024845.1 of Tonatia bakeri. Classification (NCBI taxonomy): domain Eukaryota; kingdom Metazoa; phylum Chordata; class Mammalia; order Chiroptera; family Phyllostomidae; genus Tonatia; species Tonatia bakeri. Next base: position 291,512 of record PVIA01001238.1, read on the forward strand.
TGTGGAACCCAAACATCAAAGAGATTAAAATAACCAGGCTGATACAAATGATTTTGAGTATATTGGCTATCTCCTATGTGGTATAACACTGATTCTTCTCAATTAATGTCTTGTTTTGTTCACCATCAATTTCAACTGGTCTACTCAACCATGGAGCATTGTCCAGCAAGAAATATCCAGCACAAAACTTTGCAAACCACTTTTGACATATTTGATCAGTCACAGCACCTTCATACACTGCACAAATCTTTGTATGTGTGTGTATGTTTCAGTTGCATCTTTGCCTACCCTGAAATAATAAAGCATATTATGCTGAAAATGTTGCTTATTTTCTTTCATCTTCAGAATTAAAATAGCTCATGAAAATTTAGCAATTTTGATTCTTTTTAAATGCACACTGATGACAACTGTCATAATGCAATCTAACAAAATTGTTTCAAATGAAGTTAAAGACAACTATTCCCTACTACAGCCATTTTACAGGAAAAAAAAATGAATGAAAATTTTCACCAACCCAATATAAGATCTAAAATGACATTGTGTCTGGTAAAGATTTTAGATAAGAGATAAAAATAACTCTAAAAGAAAAAATAATACACCAAATTTTACAAAATGAAAAAATGCTTTCCACAAAACTTTAAGAAATAAAAAACTATAAAATGAAAATATATTTACCAAATTTAAATCTGAGAAAGGACTTGTAACTAAGATACATAAAGAACACTTATAATCCAATAATAATAAGACAACAAAAGGACAAATATTTGAATACTTATCCCCCAAAATAAATATAGAGAAAATAAGTACATGAGAAGACGCTTAGCATCATTAGTCACCATGAAATTGGTCTATCATGCCAAAATGGTTGGGGACCACAGCTCTAGAACAGATACAATTTAAAAGGCTATTCCCCACAAAATTTTGGCAAGGAATTGGAGCAACTAGAATTCTCTTGTACAACTTAGAAAAACAGTTTAGTATTTTCATAAAAATTTAAACATCAATCTACCATTTCAAATAGCCATTCCATTCCAAGATATTTAGTTGAGAGAAATGGCTGTATATGCCTATCTTTCCATAATAGGGAGAAATGAAAGATAATCCAAAGTTCTTCAATACTGAATGGATTAACAAAATGCTGTATGGTCTGTTCAATGAAATAATATTCAGCAATAAGAAGAACAAACTATTGACACATGCCTGAACATAGATGAATTTCAAAAGAAGTATGGTATGTGAAGGAAACCAGACCCCAAAAAAACAACTAATTTTTTCATTTTTATAAATTTTAAAAGTTAAAAATAATCTACATTGATGTGATGCATATCAATAGTTAACTTGGAGCTTAAACAACAGGAAGAGAGAAAAATGGGTAAAATAGAAAAGAGTATAAGGGATCTTTTAGGGTGACAGAAATGTTGAATATCTTTATTATACTGATTATTTTAAATATTTACACATGTATCAAAACACATCAAATTGTAAACTTACATTATGTCTAATTTATTTTGTATTAAGCATATTTTAATAAATCTGTAAGATATAATAGAAAAGAAAACATAAGACAAGAATTACAAAAGAAAGAATAGAAATGTTAGGATTTAAAACATTACCCAGAAAACCAAAGAATAAACCCAAACTAAAGGCTGATTACTTAAAAAGATAAGTGAAATAGATGCTCATCTGACAAAATGGGGAAATAAAGAGAGAAACTATAAACAATATTAGGGATTAAAAGAAGAGTACGATAGAGATATATAGAGAGGTTTAAAGTAATAAGAAATAGCATCAACTTTTTAATAACAATTTTTAAAACATAGATAATATGGATAATTCCCCAAAGAGTAAAATTCACCAATTTGAAAATAGTAATTGAAAATACAGATAATTTTTCAAAACATTTTTGGGGGCTAAATGGAAATGATATCAAAATTGGGTGAAGAAATTGGCAAATAGTGTTTTTCTGAGAAATGTTAGAAATATTTCACATTATAAACCATCAATTAAATGAGAAAAAAATATTATCAGTAGATTTGGGGAAAATGTTCAACTTTATTTAACATTTATTCACCTTATAACATTTAGGCCAATTAAAAATAGAAGGAAACTTCCTCACCTTCATAAAATGTCTCTATCAAAAACCTTCAGGAAATATGAACAGCTAAATACAGAAACATGCCTTTCGAAGTTGCTCGACATAGTATTACAAGTCACAGGCTTTGTAATGAGATAAGTAAAAACACATATGAGTGGTAAGATTGGAAAGAAAGAATTGCATTCTTGTTATTCAGAGACAATATAACTAAGCACATAAACAACACAAGACAATCTATTTCAATATACCAAAATTAATGAGAGGATTCAGAAAGGTTGTTGGAAATTAATCAACAGGTAAAAATCAATAGCATTCCCATAGCTTAATCCCTTAGTTTGGATTTCCCCTATAAGCAGAACCTGAAATAAGAATTTGAGAACAGATAATTAATTTTTGATATAAACTCAGGGAGTAGTAGTCAGGACATTGAAGTAACAAGGAAAGAAACAAAAATCAATACATTGGTGAACTATTGAGGTCATTGCTATAGGCAACGGGTGTGTCTGATTTTACAATGACATCTGGGAAGCGCAAGGACTTTCAGAATTGCTGGTTCAAAGGAGAGGACACTGGGTCATTTATCTGTGGCTCCCATTCCCCATTGGTTGAGGTCTGTCCTTGATGTCATTAACTTCCCCAAACTGCTCTGCTGTGCATGTGGTGCTTGCCTAGTGGGCTTCTATGGATTCAGAGAAGGCCCTAGAAGCCTTTCACATAGAACTGTCTGCCACTATGGAGTCTGAAATCAGAGGTGAGTGGAGGGGATGTGACATGAGACCCCAAAGGCATCAGTGACAACCAAGAAGATAATAGATTTTTTAAAGAAAAACTTTCTGATCACAATAGCAAATTGTCTATCATCTATCTATCATCTATCTATCATCTATCTATCTCTATCTATCCATGAATAAGCCCAATAAAAGACTTGTGCAATCATAAAAAAATTATGACATTTTACCATAGGACATAAATGGAGAGGTATCATGTTCATAAATGGAGGACTCAATACCTTAAAGACATTATTTAACTTCAAATTTAACAATAAATTCAAGTAATCAAAATCTGGAAAAACAATACATTTTGTGGAATTTGACAAGATGTATTATATGGGGACAAGTGTAATGGAAGACATTACAAACCTGGAGAAACATTTTAAAAAGTCTCCTGATGCAGGGAGAGGGAAAAACCTATAGTTTAAAGGCAAATCTGAGACTGGGAGGTGATATTTACAACCCACTTAACTGATAAAGGATTAGGGTTTGTCTACATAAAGAATAATACTTAAATAAGTAAAAAACACAACATGACAGCAAGGCAAGTAAAGGACATGAGCAAGATATTCAATAAATAGTAATAACACATAGACAATAAAACATGAAAACAAATCACTAGTAAGCAGGGAAATATTACATTTTTATAATTTTACATATATCACATTGGGAAAAAAGTCCTTAAAAAGTTCTAAAATAATAACTGTTGGTAAAAATATGGTAGAAGGAATGTTCTTGAATTCCTTCAAGTGAATTGCTTTAAGTAAATATTGGAACAAATTTTCATGGATCAATTTTCCAGTATTAAATGAAGCTGATGTTGAATTTACCCACTGAAATATATCTCAGTTTTGTTCATTGCTATATCTCTGACACCTGTATCAATATCTGGAATATATTAGGAATATATCTAATTAACTAACTAACTAATCCTTATAACAGCGACATTGTTAAAGTAACCTTTAGCTGTATAACTAACCGTCTCCAAAATTAGTCATTTAAAACAACTGACTTTTCACGAGCTTGTGGGTCAGCACATGGGCTGAAATGGTTCATCTCTGCTTTCTCATGCTGCCATCTCTTCCTATTTTTAAATCTTATATATTTTTTAAATTTTTTATTGTTGTTCATTTACAGTCATCCCCATTTTTCCCCCCATTACTCTCCCCTGCCCTACTCACCCCCCACATTCAATCCTCCCCATACCCCATTGTCTTTGTCAATGGGTCGGTTATACTTGTTTATTGACTTGACCCTTCCCCTTCCTTCCCCTGTTATTCCTCTGCCTGCTCCCTTCTGGTCACTGTCAGTTTGTTCTTTATTTCCATGTCTATGGTTCTGTTTTGTTTGCTTGTTTTGTTGATTAGGTTCCACTTATAGGCCTTGACTGGTATGTACAGGGCTTCTCACCTCCACCTCTTTATCATCCTTTAGAAGATTATCCGGGATTTTTTTCACGGGGTATCAAAAGTTTCCAGAAGCAATAGAGGACAACCCCCAATATGCAAGCAGATTTTAATCTTCTCCTTTTATCATACTTGCTAATAATATCTACTGAAAAATGTGAAGGCTATGCGATTTTATTTTACTTGTAAGCTAACAAATTAGCCTTCTATAGTTTTCTGGAACCTGGTAGAAAATACAAGTCTTTTAGTCCAGAGGCAAAGGTTTTGTCACTCTGAACATAGGAAGTACCGTGAGCATCATATTCATGTCTGTTTTCCTTGTCTCTCAAATCATATGAGAATGACACAGGTGGATGCTTCAAACACAGAGGGTTTCAATCACAGCTGAGGAACTCTGAGTTTACAGAAGCTAAATATTTTACAAGCAGCTGCAAGCAAATTTGACTTAGCCCCACAGGAAGATCTCATCTTTATGGTAGAGTGTGTTAAGCAGTTCTGTCCTTTGCTCTTCAGGGAGACATTATCTTTATCTTTTAAGGCCATTTGCTATATAAACATCCTTGAAAAGACAGGCTGGAACAAAAGGCCAATTATTGCCTTACTTGTAGATGTGTGGAAATATGAGACAGCCATAGAGAATTATCCTCCAACAACGTTCAATTGGCAAAGAGTCACATGAACATCTTTAGAGTCAAAATGGGAGGAGAAAACACAGGATCATGGATACAGAAAAGCATGATTCATTGAAAGTCGTTACTGTCACGCTGTCTCACACCTTTCAGTCCAGTAATCTACACCTAGGTGTATATTCTCACACATATGTACAAGGGGGTTTGCACAAGGGTGTCCATTACAACGCATTTTTTTTTTGGTAAAAGTAAAATATTGGATATTACTTCATCAAAAGGGGAATGGATATATAAATTGTTTATTCATATGAGTAAATGGATATGATGGTGAAAATAATAACAATGGGTAAGCATTACTGAGTGTTAACTATGTACAATGCATTTTTATAAATAATTTATATGCATAATGTCTTACAAAGAATTTATGATGTATCAGAGGCAGATACTTGACCAACATTTGAGATCCAGTGTGATGGATGATCTGAAATATGCTGTTTCCAAGTGGGTATTTAGAACAAAAAATTGAGTGAAAAAAGAAATGAATTATGGGTAAAGATAGCAGGAACCCATTTATACAAAATTTAAGGAGATACAAAACAATATATTTTGTTCATTTTTTCCCATTTCATATCTTTAGCCTTGTCTATCTATCATCTATCCATCTATCTATCTATCTATCTATCTATCTATCATCTATCATCTATCATCTATCTATCTAGGAGTTCCAAAGTAATGTTGATCTTTGTTTTGCTTCTCTTGCTGAATTCTGCCTTCTCCTTCCACTATTAAAAATATTTAAAGCTGAGAGTCTAATGCTGCAGCCAAGACAAAATGAGTAAAGGAGAATGCCTTGCTCAGCCTGCAGGTGGTTCTTCTACAGAGTTCTGGGCTCCTAGGAAGATTTACGTATTTCTACTGCTGCTCTTAACTTACACAGTTGTTTTTGTTACAAACATAATAAATATTCTTTGAACCTTTGTCTTCTGACATTTTCTGTTATTTACATTACATTCACCAAACTTTTAGATTTTTCCATTTTTCAGTGAAAACCACTGCAGATTTTTATCATATCCTCTGATATTCTTACCATTTTTTTGTCCAAGATTATTTTTTTTAAATCTTGTTTAAACATATTGAGGTCCTAATATCTCTAATGAAACTCAACAAATATTTATTGAACCACTTTGATATTCTTGCCATAGGTACAGCCCAGGGATGAATAAGATATGGTCTCTGTCTTTGAAGAACTCACAGTCTAGTGGGAAAAAGATCCATAAACATATTAACCAAACTATGATGTGATATGTGCTAAGACAAATGTGTTTATAAACTACTTTGAGCTCACAGATAAGAGAATGATTAATTCTGCTTTCAAGGCTGAGGGAAAACCGTAGAAATTAAATGACACCAACTTGAAACTTGACAGATAAGCAGGGGATTCCAGGAGAGAAAAAGGGAGCAGGGCTATTCTGAAAAAGGTAGAGCAGATACAAATGGCTGAAATATGAACAGACATGGGGAACACAGAATATTGTTGGCAAAATGTGGGTCACATTAGAAGACAAAGTTAAAGAAAAAGCTTGGAGGTCAGGGGTGGGAAGAGACTTGGGTGTCAGGCTAAAGAGTTTGACCTTTAGTTTGCAAGCAATAGGGTTTTTTAAGTAATTGGGATAGGGAAGTATTGTGGCCAGATTTTTGTCTTAATAAAGTTTTTCAGTCCATTGGAATGTAGGCTTTGTGAAAGTAGTGACCTTGTTTGTTTTATTAGTATATACTCGGTGTCAAGAACATTCCAAGCATATAGTAGGCACTTAGTAATATTTGTTAAATAAATGAGGAGTAGCAGCTAAGAGTAGAGGCTGATTTTTTTAAGTCAGAAGTTTATACAATAGTCCAGGGAAGTGATAATAAGGGCCTTTGTTGATACACTCTGGCTAATCCTACTCAATTTAAGAAGGCCATATATCTTATTGCCCAAATTGGGAAACCTTCGAGAATAAAAACTGGTGCATTGGATTATATGGAAGGTGTATCTTAAGCACTTACATTGTCGGGGTCTGGGCCTCAGGCCAGTACTCAGTGTGGGAGATGGGGAGGGGGCACCTCCAGGGAATAGGGGGCGGCTGAGGAGGATGTGCCTTGTCCTTTCGAGTATGTGTCTTTGTTTGGCCTGGTCTGTTTTGTAGTTATTAGCTATCCTTGGAGTTTTAAAAGCTTTATTAAATATAGTTCATTGCTATCATTTGGTGGCAAATAGGAAAGATAATACCCAATGGGTAGGAGAGAGCTTTCCTTGAAGGGAATCTTCCTGTTGAGAGATCAATCCTGGTGCAAGAAGTGAGTACTGGGTAGGAGAGGGCTCAGGTTAACATTGGTGGAAACCATTTTCACTTTTTCTGGATCTTTTGACATTTAAATGGTAGGGCATGAACATGCCCAAAACTCTTTTGGTCAGGGTGAGGGGACACATTGGCTTCTGCTGTGAGGAAGCAGATGAGGGGTAAGTCAGGGCTGTTAACTCTTACAGAACCTTAAGAGGTAGGCACAGACAGGCCTGTGTCCTCAGAGCATACACACAGCCAGTGAGTGGTAGATGTGAGTTACTCTTCCTGTTGTGTTTCTTTCATTATCTCCAAACCACCTGTAAAATTTTCTTAAAAATTGCAGGTTTTTTCTGTTTCACTGTGGGATATAGGGGGAAAGCTGGGAAAGAAGATACTGAGGGTGCAGGGGCCCTAACCCAGCAGCAACTGCCTGAGACAAGCCCCTCTGAAGAGGAAGGGGTTTGAGAGGAGCAGTGAACAGAACCAGACAGTGAACTGAGGCAAGAATGTTAAGCAGCATTTAGGTCAGACTTGTGGTCCATTGTCACATTTTCCAGAAACATTTCAGAAAGAAAACCTGGTAGAAGACAGGACTTTGCAAAGGTGAATAGATTGAGGGTTCAAATATCATAATTGCATATTTAATGCCATAGCCCTAGGATGGTGAAGCTAAGATATTTGGGTCAAAAAAATTCATTTTTGACTTCATAGAACTTATTCCCAGAAGCAGAAGAATTTTTCTTCTTTCTTGCCTTGTTTTTATCCTATTGCCAATGGCCAAAAGAAAAAAAAAATCAGTTATTTCTTTTCTTTCCCACTTCACTGTCCCAAGTTTTTCCTCCTTACTCTTTTCCCATCTTGTTCTCCGTTCTTTTGTGATATTCCTGTTTTCAGTCTCCAGTTGTGAACTGAGGTAAATTCCAGGCTTAACATAGTTTGATCCTGCCTTTTACTTTGTTTTTGCTGTTTTATCACTTTGCCAGTTTCTACATGGCTGGTGTGCTATGTTCACACTGGACTCCTCTTGTTTTATTTTTCCTCCTGCTTGAGCTGCTATAACTTATAGAGCTTGCTGTCTTAGTTCAAGGCCACATGAGCCACGTCCCAGCGGAGCTCGATAACTCACTTATGCAGCAATTGTTTCTCTGACCATTCCTATCGAGGGGCACAGATTATGGTTTGTTATTATTATTTTACCAATAAAGAACTTAAGCCCACCAGCCATAAATGACAGACTCATAAACATTATGCCAGTTACAGAAAAGTCTACTGATACATGTTAAAAATCACTGAAGCTGGGCCGTCTTAGTGGCATCCAAAGCAATCTTGAGAGAGGGCGCTTACCAAATCAACCCATGAAAGAATGTGAAATCTGCATCCCTGGGGGCCACGGGTCACCCAGGCAGCAGTGTGGTCTCTCTTGACAGCCTGGACACGGTAGCCCTGGTGCTACCACTGAGAGCCACCATAGTGGCAGGTTCTATTGTCCATTTAACCAGCTGCCAAGTCAGAATAAACAATGAGGTTTGGTAAACTTAAAAGCAAGAAAACTGATATATAAAGTGAGATTTGAACTGGTTTTAAACAACACTAGCTCAATTCTGGGGGAATGTAAATATGACCCGTTGGAAATGCCAGGAGCCCACATTAGCGACTCTCACATTTGTGTACGATGGAGCACACAGAAGCCTGGTGGGCGTATTTTCAAATTTAAGAACCATAGTCACCGTCCTTTAACAAGTCTGTAGCACTTTTATAAATGTCTCCTTGACAATGTTTCCATATCATAAAGCCAGATGGGACAGGATATCTTTTATTAATCAGCCTCAAAATAAAATATTGTCATGTCTGGGATTCGAAAAGAATTTTGGTGGCTTCAATTTTCTTCCTCCTCCTCTTATCACCACCACTCATGCTCCAGCCAACTTTTTGTTGTTGCTCTGACTTGCTCAGTTCCAATGGGAAAGCCAGCTAATTAAGCTGGTCCTGTTACTCATCTTGGCTGTATCAGCCAGCCATCTAATTTAAACCACTGATTTCTACACTTGGCTAATGCTCAAGATTATTGGGGGGATCTACTTTAAAATACTAATTATCAGGCCCTGTTCCAGATCTCTAACTTATAATTTCTAGGAATGTGGAGTAGAAGTTTGTATTTTAGGAAGTTTTGCAGTCATTTCTATGTAGATTTGTGTTTGGGAACTATTGAAATTTGAGACTTCCCAATTGGATCAGTGTCTGAACTGGGATGTGGACGGTGTTTCTGCTGATAACGCCGAGGGTGCCAGCATGTTACAGAGCAAAAGGGAGGACCCAAACAAGCAAAGGGGCCCATGAGCCCCGGGACGGTGATGCTCTTACTGAAAGAAATTCGGGTCCGTCTTGTCCGCCGCCATATAGGAAAGATATCTCTCAATGCCAGAGATTGGTGAAAAGGAAAGGAAAACATTTATTTTGTGCTATACAAAATTTAAGGCAGTGACTTAATATTTTTTTACCAAAATCCCAAAAAAATCTTAAAGTCCCTTAAAACACCCACTAAACGCACACAGTTCTTCCTTCCCCCTTGCCCAGTCTGGGGTACCGTATCTCAGGAAAGGAAAAATAGAAGTCCAGTCTCAGGCAGTGTCTGGATCTTTCCAGTAATCCGTGCTTGGCTGGTAGGCCTCTCTCGGTTCTCAGCACCATCAGCTGTGTCGCCGGAATCTCTGCTAAAACCGGGTGACGGTTCCCCCTACTACTGCTGTGGGGGAACCCACTCTGGCAAAGGTGCGTGGTCCTCTCCACCAGTCCAGCCACGTGGTCCTCTTTCCTCTGCAGGATCATGGGAGTCCCCACTCAGCCAAATCCGCGTGGTTCTCCCCTTCAGAGATGCAGGAGACCTACACTCAGCCAAATCCACGTAGTTCTCCCCACAGAGCTGTGGGGAGACGGGGTTGCCACTCGGCATTGGCCGAGTGGCAACTTTCTGCTAAATCCACATGGTGAATCCTCTCTCACAGGGCTGTGGGTGCCCTCTACTCTG